>PVKC010001013.1:0-43370 GCA_004027635.1 Crocidura indochinensis
AACTCAATATTAGGCTTGAGCAGTAAACTTTGGAACTAGAATTGCTTACCTCTAATCCCCTACTTCTTCCCATGTGTGTGTGTGTGTGTGGGGGGGGGGGACCGGAATGGGTGTGTAGGGAAAAACCTCAACCTTTGCCTCCCTCTTTGGGGGAAGGGGGTGAATGCCCTGCTGAATGTATAAAGCTTAATCAAGTTCACTCCTAGTGCTATAGGGAGTATAGTAAGTGTACCAAAAAATAACAAGGCATACCTGGTGGCCAAGCTCACCGAAACTTACAGGGGCAGCATGAGAGGGGAATGGACAGTTAATAGCTATAAGTACCCCCATGGAGCTGCAAGTTGCATGGCCAAAGTAGAAAACTTGGTCTGCTGGCCCCTAAAAGTGCCCATTCACATCTCAGAATGGGGGGAGGCAACAGACCAGGAATATCAGGAAATGGAGGCCTCTGATCACATTGACTTCTAGGATTTGAAGCCTCACTACAAGGAGTGGGGAGTTGAAAAGGAATAAAAACTTCATGTCAGGGGGACAACATTTTGTGGGCACCACATGTTCGAGGACCACATGTGCTCGAGCTTGCTAGCGAGGGGGAGGTCCCGCCTCTGACAGAAGCCCCGCCTTTGCCCCGCCTCGCCAATGATTTGTGTTGCGGGGCAGGACTCAGACGGAGGCCCCACCTTGCTCCTTCCTTCCCAATGATTCGTGTTGCTGGGCGGAGGTCCCGCCTCACGGAAATCATGTTGCTCCTTCCTTCCCCTCCCACTTCCTGCCTTATAAAAGAGGGAGCAGGAAACACCACGAGGTCTTTAGCCTCTGTTGTTATGGACATGCAAATGGCCCTGGCCAGTCAGAATTAAACTCACTTGACCATTTGTCTGGGCTTCAGTCTCTTCATTGATTTGTGCCGGGCAGCTGGAAACTGGGGTTTTCCAAGCCCTACAAGTGTTATAACAATAAATCCAAAACACATACTCAACAACACTAAAATCACAAGATCCAAACTATAACCACCAACCTTTATTGTGTATCTGTTAATGCAGTAGAATGGTGGTGGGTTAGAAGAGGAAACAAGAGAACACTGGTGGAGGAAAGATGATATTGCTGGTTGCTAAATTATTATATGTCTAAACTCAACTAGCACTACATTTGCAAAACACAGTTTTTTAAAATAAATTTTTAGAGAACCATTAGAATTAAGCTATTTGTGATACTATTTAATTTTTCTTAACAACTCATAGAGGAGCTACATACAGAAATGTTATCTATCTATTGCTTCTCGGCCTTTTGGCTAAGATCAAGTGTAGAAATGTTATCTAAATTTTAAAGCCATCAATAAAATTATATTGTATAGAAAAGTAGTTTTGATCTATCAAAACATTAAGTTCTGGGGCCTGGGAGACAACATGGAAGTAAGGCATTTGCCTTTCATGCAAAAGGTCATCGGTTCGAATTCCGGTGCCCCATATGGTCCCCGGTGCCTGCCAGGAGCAATTTCTGAGCATGGAGCCAGGAGTAACCCCTGAGCACTGCCGGGTGTGACCCAAAAACCAAAAAAAAAAAAAAAAAAAAAACCAAAAACCAAACCAAACAAAACAAAAAACATTAAGTTCTTTATTTTCTGACAGTGAATCATATATTTACTTAGACATCTATGATAACCGCCTTCCATGAGCTTTTCTTATTTTAATTTCTTTTACCATTTATAGAGATTAGTTATTCATTATCATACTCTTCCTTCATTAAATAAAGTGGCAGGAAAAAAATCTTTTGTTCAAAATGTGGAAAATTTGTTATCATAAAAAATTAAGGTGTAAGAGTGATAGTAGTGGGTAATAGATTTGCCTTGAGTGGTTGTTCCAGGTATCCCCTGGGTATTCTATATGGTCCCCAGTATCCCATATGGTTCCCTGAGCACCACTAAGAATGACCCCTGAGCATAGAGCCAGGAGTAACATTGAGCACCAAAAGGTGTGGCCCAAAATCAAGCAAAATATTAATTTAAAAGTTATAAATGTTTACATATTTAGGAGTGCTAGAGGCAACAAGCTCCTTGGTCAGTTTTGTAAAGAGTATACTTATGTCACCTTCACTTGCACCAAAATGTTCTTTTTTTTTTTAAATAATGTGTATTGTGACCAAAGTGAAGAAAAAATTTTTCACAGTAATATTTAAAGTACATAGTGACAATGAATCATGACCATTCCCACCACCAGGGTTGTCCTCCCTCCACCCCTGTTCCCAGCATGTATCCCATATCTCCCTCCTCTGCCCCCCAGAGTGCTAGTGTAATTATTCCCCTCTGTGTATAGCTTATTTTAGATATGGTATCAATTCTGTTGTCATTGACTTTGGGTTTGTGTTTAAATCTGATCATTTTTTATTTCCACACAATATATGACTGTTCATTCCTGGTACCATTTATTTTTATTTTTCCTCTATATTCATGAGGAAGAACAAGATGATTCAAGTTGTATGGCTCTGTTGGAAGAAGACAAAAAGGAAAAAACACAACCAAAAACTAACAAAACAACAAATAGCAACAAGAAAATTAAAAAACAAAACCAAAAAAAATAGTAACTACAAGAAGAAAAAGCACCTAGCAACAAAAAAAAAAAAATCACTAATTAATAGCCACGAGAGTGAAAGAGTGAAAAGGAAAAAGAAGAAAGAAAGAAAAAAAAGAAAAGGTAAATAAAAAGAAGAAACAGAAAAAAGAATTGCTGGTGTGGCAAGGTTTTGTGCTTCCTTTTTTTTACTTTGCATAGACACAGAAAGTATTGGTGAAATAAGATAGGAAATTCCATTGGCTTAAGAGATTCAGGGTTTCTCCACCCTTGAAGCATAGTGCCATGGGAACAACTACTGGCTCTGTACATGCTAATGCTAATTCTCACACTCCAAGGTCCTTTTATGGTGCCAGGAAACTTTCTGCTCAGTTGTTGATAAAATTAGGCCCCTGTAGCTAGAAATATTGGTATTTGCACAGGTCATAGGATGAAGTCTAGAATAGAGATTTTCTTTATGGTTCTAGAAGTTCTGTTTTATCATTATTGTTGTAATCAGTTTTCTGTAATAATTGGTCTTGGTTTTTGCTCAGATTCTAGGCTGTAGCCTAGGATAGAGTCTTCCATTATAGTTTCAGAAGTTCTGCTTAGTCACAGTTGTCAAAGTCAGACCTCTGGAATTAGAGATGTTGATTTTTGTACAAATCTTAGGCTGAAGCCTAGGCTAGGGTCTTTCTTATTGTTCCCAGTCATGGTTGCCAAAATCAGTCTTGTGTAGTTAGTGTTCTTGGTTTTTGCACAGATCAAAGGACAACATGACTGGGGCCAGAGAGATAATATAGCAACTAGGGCACTTACCTTGAATCCAAATATCCTAAGTTTGATTCCAAAACTACTAGTGGTGTTTTTAAACACCACTAGGTATGATCCTTGAGCACCAAAGTCAGAAGTAAGAACTAAGAAGTTGTGAATGTGGCCCCAAAACAGAATTTTTAAAAATAAAAAAAATTATGAGTACCATGCTCAGGGATATCTGGTAAAATGCATATTATTAATCATATAAATCAATTCTCAGAAGTATCAAGTAGCATCTAATTAAAAGCTATTTAATTTCCTGTTATGGAGTTGACCCTTACTATAAGTCCTATGAATTGATTTTTGATGTATGTTTCTGGTTATTTAAAACTCCATTCTCAGCTGTCACTTGATCTATAGGCATAGCAAGTATTTTATTCTTTCTGGATTTTACTTCTAGCCCTCTTATTACTGTAGGAGTAAGTGTCTGGCTGGTTATATTCCATGAGAGAAGTTTTCGTTGTTTGTAAGGGATTTTAAGGAAAAGAAAATTACAATGTTCAGTCAGGAGGCAGTCAAAGCTCTCTGCCCATTTAAACTAACACGTGTAAGCCTAGAATAAGGTGTGTGTTACAGTTAAACACAAGAGTTCTAGTGATGTTGACTGATCCCTCTCACTATGATAGATCTGAAACTTGTGGAAGAGACCCACTGAAGTGGAAGTAGTAAAGAGGTTAAAGCTCACTCTACTCTTTTCATAGAAATTTCTGGGGGTTAAGTTGTACTTGTTCCTTTTTAAGTCCTTGGCCAAGTGGACCTATAAGAAATCTTGTACTACAGCACCAGAACATATGGGAACCTCCAGAGAAAGAACAATAACCAAATAGGCATTTGGACAAAGCAGGCCCCATCAACTGAAGAAAATGATCCAGAAAAATGATCAAATTGAGTTTCATTAGCAATCAATAATACCAAGCAAGGTAAGAGTTAAGAGTTCCAAATGGTAAGGGAAAACAGGCAGAGAACTAAAATAACCAAAATCAATAATTTATTGATAAATTTATCTGGGTGAAATGAATTTCTATAATACACACACTTGGATCCTCATCCACAGTTAGAGCTACAAGATACAACATCATTAATAACAACTAACATCATTGCTTGCTTCTTAAAAATTTTTAAGAAGTAGTTTTAACTGATGGTGCTCAGATAAGACCTAGCTTTTTTTTAACACCTTACTAGGTGTAAAAAATCTTAAATCCACACCTTTATATTAAAACGTAAATTTATAAATTATGATAAAAAACGGTTCTAACTTTTTCTGTGAAGATTCCAAGGAACACAACTTATACCATGACTCTGTCAACAATAATCTTTAACTTTTCATATATGTAAGATTCTGATATGCTTAAGTATGCATGCGTGAATTACAACCCTTGAATTGCTCAAGTTAATCAAAGGCCAAGTTACAGTTCAGGTCATAGTCAAAAACAGTGTTAGGCCATCTGCCCTCTATTACTGCACAATGTGTTGTATAAAAGCTGAATTAGCCTTGGAAATACTTGGTAGCCTACCCAAAAGATCCTGTACTTTACCCCCAAAGTAAATTCTTTTTACCCTCCAAAGTACATTCATACAAATTTCCTGAAATTTGTATAAAAAGAAAAGTGCAAAGTATCTAGAAGGAAATCATCTCATTGAAAACCTGTATATTACTGGCTTACCCTGCAAAAATTCATAGTGAGAAAGGGGTAATTTTTCTAGGAGAAGTTATTCATAGTAGGAAGGGCTATTAAAGCATGTTATAAATCTAATGATAAACCAATAAGTCAGTCATTAATAAACAAGAGATTCAATGTACACATTTTATAGAATGCCAGAAAATTATTTCATCCAGGATTAAATCCTGGAAACTGTCCTCTTTGACTTCTTCATTTTGTAGTAAGGACACTGATACTGAATTTATAATTAGCTGCATGCTTTGGAGAAATCAACTCTTTATTGCTCAGTTTTACCTTATTTTAAATAGAGTATTCAATTTATTGAATTGATATTCTAATTAAATGGATAATGCTTGTAGAGTCCTCCGTATAGTGCTTGGCACATAGTTAAGGCCATATGTGTTAATTTGATATAAATAAATATTAATAAATAACTTGCCTAGGGTCAGAAAGTTAATTGGTTCATGTTATTCTATCTTTATTAAGAATTTTATTGAATTAATATAAAACACAAATATACATCAATATTTTATAATAATTTAGATATAAATAATTCATAGAAATTAGCTAAGATACAAAGGTACCAGATTAATTTTTATACTCAATGATAGCAAATGTTAAAGCCTCTGACTATATAGATTTAAACTGGAAAGGGGCTTAATTTCTAGATTCTTCTATTCAGTGGGTAGTTTTGATCAAGGTATATGATTTCTTTAACACTCAATATTCTCAAATGGGAAATAAAAAAATTTAAAAATAGTAATTGCCATCTCATGGGGCTGCATGCTGATTAAATATGATTATATGAATAATATCTAGACCATGCTCAAAGAAATGCTAGCTGATGTTATTATTTTTATTACATTATCTTTCAAAGGTTGTCATTGTTTGGGAAGTAAAAAAGGTAAAAAAGAGTGCGCTCAGAAACTTTGACCGTGTGAAATTACTGTTTTTTAGCCAATTAAATCTGAACTCCCTTCACTAAAAAGAAGTGGGTGGTTAAGAAACTGAAGACGCTATCTTTCTTAAAACCCAGAGAGAAGTGGTAGCTGTAATTAGAAATTAGAGCAAATCAAAATAACATTTCTAAAATACTTACACTTCTTTGCTGGAAAGGGAGTGCATATAGTTATTTTCCACTATAGACTTACTCGCTAATGTTATAAACATTTAAATTTAAAGATTTTTTTTTTGTTTTTGGGCCACACCCAGTGATGCTCAGGGATTACTCCTGGCTATGAGCTCAGAAATCACTCCTGGCTTGGAGGACCATATGGAACGCTGGGGATCAAACCATTTCCATCCTGGCCCAGATGTATGCAAGGCAAATGCCCTACTGCTGTGC
The DNA here is from genome assembly GCA_004027635.1 of Crocidura indochinensis. Lineage (NCBI taxonomy): Eukaryota > Metazoa > Chordata > Mammalia > Eulipotyphla > Soricidae > Crocidura > Crocidura indochinensis. The sequence goes on from PVKC010001013.1 coordinate 6,369, forward strand.
CATCATTTCGACCCCTAAATAATTTTGTATTAATTCTTGGTTATTTTCATCTCGATAGCTGACAGAAAGAAGGTCATGAATATAGGGGTTACAGAAGTTGCCACAATTGGCCAGACAGCTCCCCAACCCAAATAACAGGAAGACTATGCAACACATGTATACTTTGTACACATAATACAAATTAAGATGAGAAAAGTGCCACTTTGGGTCCTCCAAACTTATCTTTGTTTGACAGTATATAGAGATAAATAAAAAATATCTTTGGGGGCTGGAGCAAAGTACAGTAGGTAAGGCATTTATCTTGCATGCATTTGACTTGGGTTCTATTCCTGGCATCCCATCTGGTCTATTGAACACATCCAAGAGTAATTGCTGACTGCAGAGCCAGTTAAGCACTCCAGTTAAGCACCACTGAATGTGTCCCCTCCAAAACAAATAAAAAAAATTATCTTTGTCCTCAGAAAAGACTATGTTGAATGGACAAAGTTGTGTTTTATTTAAACTATTTTAAAGAAAACGTATTATATAGTTGGCATAGTTGATCATAATACATATGTTTCCTGGCAAGTGAAAGAAAAATTATTTAAAAAGAAAAAATGAAAGAAAAAAAGGGAGAGGAAAAAAAGAGTATAGCAACAAGAAAGTTTGTGAAAGTTATTTTGTCTCCAATGAGTTCTTAAGTCATTGTATGAATATTTAGTAAGTTTCTGTTGCTAATTGAGCATTCTGTTACTTTGTATCTGAACATTAGGTGGTCTCAAATACACATTGGCATCTAAATTGGTGTGTTCCTACAGGAATGACAGTATTAAGCAACAATGGAGTTAGTGGTCAGGAATTCCAAGCACTATTGCTGATACTGTGGCTTTTGTGGGACATGCTTTGAGCTGTAAGGGCTTTTGGAAGTAGAAGAGGGTATCTGCACTCACTCCAAAAGTTCTGGTGATATCAATTCAAATGACAACATACCTTGAGTTTTGATCAGTTTTGTGTCTCTGTAGAGATACTTAGAGGAGAGAAGAAGCAGGGTCTTGGCAAAGCAATGATTGTTGGTAATGGGGGCAACAGGTACAGCTTTGGCAGTGTGGGGGCTTGACCTGCCTTCTCCTCCTGCAACTGTCACTTTTAGCTGTGCATCCAGTGTGGCCATAATTTTCTATGGCATGGCTTGCATCTCTTTCAAGAACCGAGTAAGATGTTTTTTCTTGTAAAGTTCTGTCAGTGCCCTATATATTTTGGATATTAGCCCCATTTCTGATGGGAGTTGGGTGAATGGTTTCTCCCACTTGGTGGGTGGCTCTTGTATCCTGGGCACTATTTCTTTTGAGGTGCAGAAGCTTCTCAGCTTAATGTATTCCCATCTGCTGATCTCTGCTTCCACTTGTTTGGAAAGTGCAGTTTCCTCCTTGAAGATGCCTTTAGTCTCAATGTCATGGAGTGTTTTGCCGACGTGTTGTTCTATATACCTTATGGTATCAGGTCTGATATCAAGGTCTTTAATCCATTTGGATTTTACCTTCGTACATGATGTTAACTGGGGATCTATGTTTGCTTTTTTGCAAGTGGCTAACCAGTTCTGGCAGCACCACTTGTTGAAGAGGTTTTCCCTGCTCCACTTAGGATTTCTTGCTCCTTTGTTAAAAATTAGGTAATTGTATGTCTGGGGAACATTATCTGAGAACTCGAGTCTATTCCACTGATCTAAGGGTCTGTCTTTATTCTAATACCATGCTGTTTTGATAACTATTGCTTTGTAGTGCAGTTTAAAGTTGGGGAAAGTAATGCCTCCCATTTTCCTTTTCCCTAGGAGTGCTTTAGCTTTCGAGGGTTTTTATTGTTCCAGATAAACTTCATAAGTGTTTTAAGAACACTTCTTTGAAGAATGTCATGGGTATTTTTAAGAGGATCACATTAAATCTGTATAATGCTTTGAGGAGTATTGCCATTTTAATGATGTTAATCCTGCCAATCCATGAGCAGGGTATGTGTTTCCATTTCCGTGTGCCCTTTCTGACACTTTGATAAAAAAGAAATACAAATGGCCAAAATGCACATAAAAAATGCTCCTCCTCACTAATCATCAGGGAGATGCAAATAAAAACAATGATGAGAAACCGTCTCACACCACAGAGATTGGCATACATCACAAAGAATGAGAACAATCAGTGCTGGCGGGGATGTGGAGATAAAGGAACTCTTATCCACTGCTGGTGGGAATGCCGTCTAGTCCAACCTCTATGGAAAGCGATCTAGAGATTCCTCCAAAATCTGGAAATTGAGCTCCCTTTTGACCCAGATAGTCCACTCCTAGGGATATACCCTAAGAACACAAGAATACAATACAAAAACCCCTTCCTCACACCTATATTTATTGCAGCACTATCCACAATAGCCAGGCTCTGGAAACAACCACGATGCCCTCAACAGATGAATGGCTAAAGAAACTGTGGTACATATACACAGTGGAATATAATGCAGTCATCAGGAGAGATGAAGTCATGAAATTTTCCTATCCATGGATGTATATAAAATCTATCATGCTGAGTGTATTAAGTCAGAGACACGCAGAATAGTCTCACTCATCTATGGGTTTTATGAAAAATAAAAGTCATTTTTGCAACAATCCTCAGAGACAACGAGAGGAGAGCTGGAACTTCCAGCTCACTTCATGAAGCTCACCACAAAGAGTGGTGAGTGCAGTTATAGAAATAACTACACAGAGAACTATCATAATCATGTGAATGAATGAGGGAACCAGAAAGCCTGTCTGGAGTACAGATGGGGGTGGGGTAGAATGGAGAGAGATTTGGGACATTGGTGGTGGGAATGTTGCACTGGTGAAGGGGGTGTTCTTTACATGACTGAAACCTAATCACAATCATACATGTAATCAAGATGTTTAAATAAAGAAAAAAAAGAGCAGAGTAAGGCGTATATGGCGTTGGTGGGTACAAACATGGCAATTGCATTTTTAAAAAGTTTATAATTAAAAATTTGTGATGCCTTTATAAGTGGTAGCACATAACATGATTTAAATAACACACAGATAATTTTAGGTCTATGCTGGCATATAGAAAGAGAAAACTTAATTTTAAACTTAATCAAATTAAGAGTTCATTCTTTCTATAATAATTAATGAATGAAGTTCTCAGCCAATCATCACGTTTTTTTTTTGTCTCTTTTGTCTAAGCTGTCAACTCCCTCTTTAATGTTGGCCTATTTTCAGGGTAAAAAATAAACAAACAAAAATAAACAAATTAAGATACGTGTTAGCTATTTTGCTCCCCTTTTAAGAATCTCTTTTGAACTTTAAAATCTTGTTAGCTTGAACCAAACTCATATCCAAAAAGCAAAGGAAGTTGGAAAATAAAGTCTATTTCTGAACATATCACAGCTCTGACCTAAGTTGGGAGGGACAAACAAATGCCTTTTTAATATAGAAAAAGGTTAGTTAGATAAATAGTAGTGTGCTTGTTTCAATGTGGTTTTGTTGAGCCCCATGCAGTGTTAAACAGATATTGGGACCTCCCACTGTGAGGTCAATGGGGCTTGATCACTCGATGTTAGGGCTTGAAATGTATTAATGCTTAGGCATAATGACATGCTAGGGACGAGGAGGGCATCCCGGTGGTACTTGTGGCTGTCTAGGACTCTACTCAGTGATGCAAGGGTGGAAGACAGCTGGGTCAGGATAGAACAGAAAATGGACATTACCATGTACCATCTTCCAATTAAAAGTGCTCTTAGTCTTCAACTTCTATTTATATTACTAAGTTTATAATTTCAATGAACAAATAACAATTTGAGTTGATTTTTACAAAGGAAAAGTAATCTATCAGTGCTGTTAATAGTATGTAAGTTGGGAAATTTAAAGAGATAATTTAATTTAAAGAGATAATTATACTTGAGTAAATATATCCCATCAATAACAAGGAAAATGACTTGAGTATTCTAAGAGTATAAGAAACAAAATGCATTCAATTATGATGTACTCTGGACTATTCTGGGTTTAAGGCAAGTTGTTGGAAAGATATACATGGAAACAATTTGTTCTTCATTAGACTATGGAGAACAGCAAAATGTTTGAGAGCACAGGCTTTTCAAACAGGCTAAAGTGAAAATCTCCATCAGCTGAATTTCTGAGTCTACCAAGCTCTTTGTGAATTCATGCATTATGATTAAAGGCAAGCAGCTGGCTGGTTAATGTCAATGCTTGCCCAGTCATTTCTACCTTCATTGGATAGTTGTGGATGCTGCTAAATCTTGATAAGAGGTAATGGAGAGGTTCTCCTCATTAGCTTGGCCTAGAGAGGCATCATCCAGTCACATGAAGTGTCAATAAACACCAGCCTTTAATGGTGTTGGTTTAGTGATAACGATACTGCACATTTCTGTTTGTTATTATGAGATTTAGCACTGGTTAATTTGCTCTGGGTGGGAGCACATTATCAGGTAAGGGAATAGAGGGATTGGTGTCTCAGAAATAATTATTGGTCTTTTCTGGTCTATCTCTTTAATTTATAAAAGAGGCCAGGTAAGTCTTACATATATGGAAATCTATAAAATTAGTATTGCTATATAGTAATATTAATAACAATCTAACAAGAAATAGTTTAACTTGGAATGGCCAGTTGAACATAAATTTTCAAGAAAGAAGATAAAACAAAATGAAAATAAAGGCAGAAGTGCAAATAGAGGATACAAAAGGGGGAAAAATCAGTCGCCTACACTTTGAATGGAAATAAAATATATGATTGCTTAATGGAAATACACAATTTGACTTATTCTTCTGGAGGAAAACAACCCCCAGATCCTAGGACCTTCGGGTATAATATCTTCAGTAAGTAAATGAGCATGACCCAAAAATGACACTGATTAGCTGAGTGTGTTATATTCTAGTCTCAGAGATCCAACTAGACTGATCACGTGAACTCTTTTAATGAAATCAAAACACATATCTTTTACTAAAAAAGTTGTAATAAGTTGTTTGCATCAATTCTTCCTTATTTTTAATTCTTCCAGTAAATATTTATTTTTTGTATGACTTTGTTTTTCTCATGATTGAAGTCCTCAACAAGGATAATTCCATCTATAGTTTGGGATTTAGTAATAAAGTTACTTTAGCCAATAAAATGAGGCTACTTATGAGTCTTAACTCAAGTGTTATTCCACATTTCTGTTGCCTTTTTCAGCCTTTTAAATCACCAAGAATATGCTCAGGAGACTCTTATTTCTCTAGAAGAGTGAGGGACAGCTATAAGTCGAGTTATCCTACTTATTTCTGATCCATTTAACGACAATGGGCAGCCAGCCAACTATCCAAACTCTAAAAACATAAATCAAGAGCATGAGTAATCATAAAAAATAATAATAAAATAAAAAAGAACATGAGTAATCCAACTGACTTCTCTAGGCATATGGGCAATATTTGTATACCACTGGAGTTTTGCCTCAGTTTGTTACACAGAAGCATTGTAGCAATAACTTATACAAGATGGAATGAACATTCCTTTAGCATTTTACCTGTGAGGCAACATTTAACTCCTCTCATCCATATTAACTACTATCCACCATATTCTTGGGAGAAGCAACTAAACACTGTACTGACATTGACATGGGATAAGCAGATCCCTGTGCTACAATTTATATGGACAATTAGCATCTGCTTTCTATCACTGATAAATCTCAAATTACTTAACTGGTAAAGCCACATATATTACTAAAATTAGATCTAATTTTATAAGCAATGTTTTAAATTCTCCTTCCTCTACATCTGATTAATAGAATATCCTTTCTTTTATTCTATACTTAATGTTATCAGAACACCAGTGAATATTAATATTCTGTACTACTGTGTTTAAGAATCACTCTGTAATAACTTATGAAAAGGTGACGATGATGATGATAATAATAATAGTAATAATAATAAAAAATAACTGCAACTATCAGTTACTCTGCACATAAATTTATATATCGCCTCATTTAATTACCACATTAGCTCAACATGGTCAGTATAATTTAGTCATTTCTTTGCATGGGCCCAGTATCATATTAGCTGGAATTATAGTTTTGTTACTTATAGTATATATAATGTTGTAGGAGCTTTTTTGGGCACACCCAGTGATGCTCAGGGATTACTCCTGGCTATGCACTCTGAAATTGCTCCTGGCTTGGAGGAGGATCATATGGGACACGAGGGGATCAAACTGCAATCCCTCCTAGGTTAGTGTGTGGAAGGCAAACACCCTACCACTTGTGCCACTGCTCAGGACCCTGGAGGAGTTATTTAACTATCAAAACTATTTAGTAATTCATCTGGACATGATGACAATGAAGTTTTCTTCAGTGTTTGCCTATGGCATCAGTTTTTAGATGGAGGTCCCTGTTTTTATAATCGCTTCTAATAGGTAGGAAAGTTGAGATACATGGAGAATTCCAGAAAGCATGGAAGAACAAGGATATCCTCATAGGGCATCTCTTATAAAAATGTTATATTATTCCATAAACTCTGGTCTCTTTGACCTTTGATCAAGTAGAGAAATGGTGAAAAATATAATAAGGAGTCTGAGGCAGTTCCATAGTAGGTAGACAGTGCAAGGACTTATTACAGTTTAACCCAGAAATATTGGAAGAATTCCAGATGGTGAATATAGTAGAAGGAATCTCTGTGACCATCAACTGGGGTAGAACTATAGTCCTTAAGGATTTATAGATATGCTTAGCTAACTGTTCTGTTCTGGAGGAACATTTGAGTTTGTTTGTGTTTGGACTACTTCAGTCCCAATAATCTAAAAGTTCATCAGTTCCTAAAGCTGATTCTGTCCTCATATGGATAATGAAAAATGGAGACAATATTCACTAACTAGATTTTCTGCATAGATTTTCATAACTTACTTTTTTATCCATTTTACCTGCTAAATCTATTGTAAGGTTTACATAAACATATGCACATATGTTACAGTTGCGAAGTTGTTCATGACTGAGCTTCAGTCATAAAATGACTGAAAACACCCATTGATTCACCAGTGTACATTTCCTGCCACCAATGACTCAGTTTCCCTCCCCCTCTTGCCCCACCATCTTCCCCTGCCTACCTCTATAGCAGATGTTTTACTTCTCTCTCTCTTTTTACCCTCTGTCTTCCTTTTTTTCTTTTAGATACCTTGGTTTGCAACACTGCTACTGAATGGGTTTTATGTCTATCACTTCACTTCAGCACCCTGTTCTTGTACAAAGTGATCATTTCAACTATCACTGTCATAGTGGTCTCTTCTCTACCCTAACTGAAAGCCTCAGCTCTTTATTAAAAACTTCCAACCATGGATTGGTCTTTCTGGCTCTCATTTCTATTACCTTTCTTTATATACCATACAGTGGGATATAAAATACGTACAATCATCCTCTATCTTTCTTCCTCTGACTCATTTTGTTCAGCATAACACTTTCCATATGGATCCACGTATTATGACTTCATTATACATTATATTACTTCACATGTAATGACTTCATTTTCTACAGCAGCATAGTATTCTGTTATATAGATAGATCCTAGGTTTTATTTTTTTAATCCAATAATTTGTTCTAGGGCACTTGGGTTGTTTTTAGATTCTGGCTATTATGTATAATGTTACATTGAACTTAACAGTGCAGAGGGCTTTTTGCATTGTGTTTTGGGGTCCCTAATATTCCAAGTAGCAGCATTATATATTCATAGGAGAATTCAATTTCCAGTTTTCAAGGAATCTTTCTATAGTTTTCAAAAAAAAAGGATGGATCAGTTTATGTTCCCATCAGAAGTTAATGAGAGTCTTTCTCTCTCTGTCAGTGTCATTGCTATTTATTTTTCTTTTTGATATGTGTCAGTTTCTGTGGTATGAGATGATATCTGATTTTTATTTTGATTTGCATTTCCTTAATGATTAATCAAACTGTATTAAAGGCCTTGATATTAGAGCTGAAACCATAAAGTAAATAAAGAACAACAGGCAAAATTCTTCATGGTATTGAAGCTAAAAGCATCTTCAAGAATAAAACACCATTGATAAATCAAGTGGAAGCAAAGACAAGCACATGGGACTACATTAAACTAAGAACTTTTTGCACCCCAAAGGAAATAGTGACTAGGATACAAAAAGTGCCCATGGAATGGGAGAAACTTTTCACCCAATACCCATCTGATAGGGTGTTGCTATCTAAAACATATAAAGTTCTGGTAGAAATTAACAAGAAAAAAAATCATCTAACCACATCAAAAAATGCTAAGAAATTTGCTCAAAGAAGGAATACAGATGGCCAAAGGTACATAAAATTCTTCTTTTTATATCATCAGGGAAGTTGGGGTTACTTTTACTTTATAGAGTAGTTGGCATAGACATAGTATGTCCACCAGTTATAGTAACTCACTTTGTATCTAGTCCTGTAATGTCCTATAGTTTTTCAAGCAAAGCAATTCAATCCTTTTTGAATACATTTAGTATTTTTAGTATTCATTTAGTATTTAGCTTCTCCTGAATCAGAAGTCAGAAGTTCCTGGAGAGGAAGGACTATACTGGCCATCTTTGTTACTAATTTCCAGAGTCTTATTTTAGGAGTAAGCATAAATTAGGGACTCCTGCAGTACTTACAACCTTAGCAAATGAACACTAAGAAATTTTGCCAAGTAGCAGAGCAAGTTCTCTGACTATAAAACATAATGGCTTCAGATGGATTGTGGAGTCCCAGGTATCTCCTACTATCCAGCAATTTAAAAGTTGAACAAAATTCATGACTTTCTTTTTTGCACACTATAGTATATCTTCTATCTCACAAATTTATTAATTTATAAATTTATTCAAAATTTGTTTATCAATTCATTATTTTTAGTCAATATATAAAATACCAAGCATTTATTAATTAACTGAAGATAAGCAACAAAGAAAATAAATAAGGTCCTTGCATGGACCTTAGATGATAGTGGGAAGACAAAGAGAAAAGCAGATAAACAAAGTGATAAATATCTAATAGTGATAAATTTTATATAGAGAATTAAGTTTAGAAGGTTAATTACCAAATAAAAATAGGACAAAAATGTATCTAATGGCCAAAGAGACTTTTAATCTTTCCATTTTCCTTGGGTCATCCTTCCAAAACAAATTAAATAGTGAACTTACTCTCTTCATTAGTCATGATAAAGTCTTATATCGTCATTGGAATTTGTTTACTATCCTTGTATAACTTTAGCTAAATGTGCAAGTAAACAACATGATTTAATGAGTGGTCCTGAGAAGCTCTAATTATACTTAAGTTTATTTCTAAATAATCAGTGAGTGTGTGATACAACTAAAGCTTATTCAGCAAAAAAGGGAAATTATTTGAAGTGAATGTATTTATTAGGCTATGCATTTATATTAATCCACATATTTTAAAACTATTATTAAAGATAACACTGTACAAAGACTAAATTATCCAGATATGGTGGGCTTTATGTGGCACAGGTGGGGTGTTTTGGACACCTTGACAATAGTGAATAGAATTAGTGGTGTATATTAAGTACCTTAAATGTTAAAACTTTTTGGTATTATAAAAATATTACTTTAATATAATAAATTTTAACTTTGAAATATATAAAATATTTCACAATATTTTACTTTTTTTGTCTACATTCTTTATAAGCTGTCCTTTACATACACTTTACCAAGGCTTACTGAAGTTGTGGACTGAATGTCTTATAGTTTAATATTTCTAGTAACAGGCAACAAAGCATTGGAAATTAACCAGAGTTGATATGGGGAAGAATTATAGGACATACTGAGATTATTTTAGAAAAGTATTTCTTAGAACCATTAGCCAGATTATTCTTTGGGTCTAACTTTCTGCTATAAGGACATTTTGAAGTGGTTTTGATAGTCATAGGTAGGTAGGAAGCTTCTTCTGGCATCCAGTTGCCTATGTCACTGATAATAATTTCTATATCTTTATTAAAAGAGTGATTTAGTAGGCCCATAAAATGAATTTTCTAAATTTTCTGGAAGCAGATAACTTGATAATCTCACGAAATTTCATCAAAAGGCTCGCTCTAGAAGCTTTACTCCTGTGTGGAGAGTTGAAGAATTCCAGAGAGAGATTTCTGAAATTCATGTCATGGCACTGACATTATATTCCCTTCATATTATTTGGCCTCAATGTTAATCCTCCCTTCTGATATTCACAGGCAAAATATAGACTTGTTTAATCCCCCTTTACCTGGATAATTTTTAGTACCAAATTAAAGACATTATTTTTTCTCTCTTCAAAGTGTCCTTGCATCCTTGGCTTCTGGGATGCAAGGGTGTAATAAGAACGCAGATTCTGGGCTACTGACTTTTCCCAGAATATGAGAACTACACTTTAGTGGATTTAGATTTTTCTTTCATTTGACCTCTAAAATCACAGAACCCATCCTAGTGAACATAGAATTCCTAGATTTTTTTTTCTACTCCCCACTAATACCTTATTTTGCATCTGAAGCTAGTTTGCCTTGAGCTGTGATCTTCTCCTTTGTAACTCGGAACTTGGACTGCTTACACCCATAGCTTGATGTATTGTTTTATTATTAAGCTCTGCTTTGTAATTGTAAACACTCTTTCCAATACCTATGGCTGGTTTTACCCTTAAATACTCCTAGATTGGAGATTAAATTTGCAACACAATTACCAGGACATGTTTCCCCATACATTTATTGTGTAGTCTCATTTCTTCATAATTTTCTGAATGCTGGTTCATGTTTTTCCACTCACTTGAAATTCATTTGAAATCCCCTAGAAATTCAACAGAAGCCGCCTACAGTAAATCAACCTCATTTGAGAAACACAGGTTTCAGGACTTTTGAGATTAAAGGAACTTTTAAGAATTACTTGTACTCTCATTTTTAGTAAGAGTCACCTTATGAGAATTAAACTTAAGTGAAGTCAGTTTCTGGAAGCTGGAAGTTGTCCCACACAAATGAGAGGTGAAATCAGGAAATTTCCAGGTAAGGAGGGAAAAGATATAAATCTAGAAAATAAAGAAAGGTCCAAGGAAAGTTCTTTGGCACATGACTTATATTGGAAGACAGATGGGAAAAGGAAAATTAACTATAGAAATGATGGGTGAGTTGGTAGTGGATGATAGGAAAGAGAAGTGAGGGATGAGCTGTAGAGCTCTGGGTCAAAATTGTCTGAAAAGAGAGTATTCTTTACCTGTGAAGAGTGTTTCAGTTGCATTTTTTACAAATCCCAAATATTTTAGGATAGCTCAGCAAAATTCTATAATTTTATTTCAAATTTTATATACAAATAAGAAAAATAGAATTACCAAATATCATTTTAGGGACCAGAGTGATATACAATAGGCACTTGGTTCTGTACCTGGAACTAGATATGGTCCCCTGAGCCATCCAAGAGTGATACCTGTGCACAGAGCCAGGGATAAGCCCTGAATGCTTCCTGTTGTGGCCCCCTTTCCCCAAAAAATAATTTCTGTAAATGGCCTAATGAACATATTAGTATGTCCTGAAATAAAACTTTCTTTTTTCCCGCCCCCCCCCAAAATAAAACTTTCTAATTCCAAAAATAAAAACTCATTCCAAACTGCTAAGTCAAAAGAAAAAAATTTCATAAGTGAATCATTAAAATAACAAAGATGTCACAGGAAATAATCAGAAATCACTCTCTTTTTATATGTATTATCTTCTAGGCTTCAACATTGATCATTTTTTATACTCTAAACTAATTGTTTTCACTTTCAAGTCCATTTAGTACGAAATCTAAAGCTATACCTAGAAAATTATATCATATCATATCATATATGATAATCATATATAAAATTATATGCTTAGAAAAGTATATCAGTAACATATCTATCCATCTCTATCTTTGTTAACAATGGTTCTAGTTACTTAGCAAAAGATTCTAGTTCTCTCAACTTATGTTGGACATCCATCCATAGGTGTGCTAATTATGACCATATTTATACACACACATATTTATGTTTATTTGCCAGTGAAATATTTCTTATATGCAGAAAAAAAGAAGAAAGGGAAGTGATCTAAAAAGGACAGAGTTTTCATAGTTTTTGTTTGCTTTTGGTTTGGGGCTTACATCTTACAGTATTCAGGGTTTTCTGCTGGCTCTGCACCAGGAATTGCTCCCAGTGGAGAATGAGGATCATATGAAATACCAAGGATCATACCCAGGTAAACTACATTCAAGACAAGGACTCTACCTGCTTCACTAGCTCTCTAGCCTTAATTTTCATTAATTGTTAAATAGATAAGAGTAGAAATGTATTGATAAATTAAATAAGTAAAATAATAACTTGGTAGCTTAATACTTACTACTGTGAACTTGAGACTAGAATTTATGTGCAATGTCAATAGAGAAAGAGAATCTTAAGTGAGGGTAGCAGTGTTTTTCTGGGGATGTTTTTTGTGGGGGGAAGGAGTTGAACCACACCTGGTAGCTTTCATTGGTTACTTCTGGCTCTGCACTAAGAATCACTCCTGGCAGGCTTGGGGGACCATATGGGATGCCAGGAATCAAAATCAGTTCCATGCAAGTCAGCAAGTGCAAGGCAAATGCCCTACTACTGTGCTATTACTCAGGCTCTAGGAAGGTAGCAGTTTTACCATGGGATAAAGGCATTTTCATGATTAATATTAATGGGAATGAAGAGGAAGGCAAAGTTGACTAAAGATGATTCCTGAAGACTCAGGAGTTTTTGTTTTCTCTTGTTTTGCCCTTTAGAGGGAGTAGGGCTGGGTATTGGGCAACCTAGGTTATTTTTTGTTTTCGCTTTTATTTTTTGCGTCACACCTAGTGGAACTCAAAGGTCACCCCTGACTCTGTGCTCAGAAATCACACCTGGCAGTGCTCGAGGGATCATATGGGATTCTAGGGGTCAACAGCGTGTAAGACAAGTGTTCTATGCTATCACTCTAGTCAAGATCTAGAGATCTTACTATGCATGTAGAAAGTGAGCAGAAGACAAATTAGAGAAGTAATCACCTTAGAAGACCGAGGTGAAATTTAAATACTCATATGTTTAATATGACGATGTCAAATAAGAAAAAGTGATTCCATTTCAAGCATGAATAGGAATTACAATTTCTTCCAATTAAGTAGACCTTTGTTATTTTTATTGAAAAGTACTTTACACCTATATACTCTAATGAATACAACAATAAGGAGAATGAAACTCATATAAATTTGTCAAATTTAGGAAACCAATTAACTAAAGAAACTCTTAAGCAGGCTCATTTAGTTTTAATATTTCACCACCCTCCTTGAAAACGCAACCATCTTCACTGAAAACCAACATCTAAATCCTAAAAATACGTTCCACAGGAAGGAACTTTTAAAGGAAATGCCTTCTCTGTATCAAGACTACAAATTCAGATTAGGAAAAGTCAGACTGCTTTTTTGTTTTTTCACCTTGAGGAATTTAGAATGGACAACCACAAGGTCATGAGAAGTGTGCTTATTTTTCTTAATTGCAAATTTGCCCAAGGTTACAGACATCTATGGACATGAGTATCTGGCAAAGAACATGGTCCCATGGAAAAGAAAGGGCAGAACGATGACCACAAGAATGTCAGCTCTTTTCCCTATAGTTCATAAATCTGTCTGCCTTGTAACTTTATTTGACTGCATATCAGAGGTCACTGGCTCAAGGCATTGTCTCCAGGTTCACGTACAGACACCTCTGGTTGTCTTGAAGGAAAAACTAAAGGAGCTAAACATGGCTACAGGGGATGTCAGAGAACTGGGAAAGCAAAGAAATAGCTTAGCAACCTTTATCCAATGAATGAACAAATTCAATAGTGGAATATATTTTTTGTCATTTGGTTTGAATGGATTTTTTTTTAATTTTCTTAAAACCATTGTGAATTATAGGTCCTTCATAGTTGGATTTCAGGCATACAGTGTCAGTGATTAGGACCATGCCCACCACCTGTGTTGACCACCCCCTTTACCAAAGTTCTCAATATGCATCCTATACCACTACTCTTGGGCCCTTGCCCTGCCAGTGTAATAGGCCCATTTTAAGTTTAGGTTGTTATAGCTCAGGTCTCTTGATTCTATTGTTGACTTTGGCTTCGGTATTTAGTTCTGTCCTTTATCTCCACCAACACACCTGAGACCACTTGATCCCAGACACCCATTCTCTTTTTTATTTTATAGAAAAATCCAGAAATATGAGGCTAAACCAAGTAATTCATGTTCCAAGGTTCTATGAAAGGGACAGAATCCCCTAAATAGAAGATAAAGATAAAATAAAATGGGGTATCATTTTTCTTGCATAGGCACAAAAAACTTCGTGGGGGGAAATTAGAAGGGAAACCCCTGGCCTAAAATGCAGGGTATCCATACTCATGGAATCTCCTGTAATAAGACCAACTACAGGCTCCGGACATGTATTAATTGTCCAACCCCAAGGTCTTATTTCATGGTGCCAGGGAAAGTTCTCCTTAATCACTATTATCATAGTCAATCTTCTTTAATTAGAGGACATGGTTTTTTGCACAGGTTCTATGTTGAAGCCAAGGTGTCATAGAACATCAATCAACTGCTCTTTATAGAAGTCTATAATAGTGTTCTAATGTTTTTATTCATAGAAACAGGTGCAGAATGCATTTGGAAGCCATGGACTCCCACCACATTACTCACTATACAAATTTTCTGGTGTCTTAATTCACAGTGGTCGTGGAGACATAGGTTGGTCATCCTAATTTTGCATTACAGTGATATATTATATTAGACCAAATATAGTGCTCATTATGATAATGTCTTATCAAAATACTCTAATTGAATAACTTTTTAGACCTGAAAGTGTTCCAAGCCTGAATGGGAAACAAATTCATATGGGCCAGATGTCAGTGTGACATGGTCTTTTGATATTATAAGATATTCAGCTTTTGGTTGAAGAATTATGGTGTTCTTAGTCCCGGTTCCGGTTCGAAATCAGGAAAATACAGTGCTTTTATTGTTAGGTAGAAGGGTAAGTAGAAGTGCTTCTAATGTTATGTGGCATCTCTATCTCAGTGGATGCCATATTTACTGACATCCCAGAAGTTTACCAATCTACCCCATACTAGGCCCAAAAGATAATTTCTCAAATTATAATGAATAAATATAATTAAAGATAATTTGCCAAATCTAGAAATATATATCCGATCCCAGTATTAATCAAAGAAGAACACAGCAATATCAACTCTCCAGCACCTGATTTCAGAAAGGAGTGTCCCCACCTACAGAGACAGGGGATAATTTCTACCTGACGTTGGGCTACAGCAGACTGTTTTATAAGCAAAATAAGCTCTCCAATGCCTGATTTCATGTAGAAGTGACCCCGCCCACAATGACGGGGGATAATTTCTGCCTGGCCTTGGTCTACAAGGGACTCTTTTAAAAACTACACCTGGTGCTACTTCCTGATCCTGGTGTCAATCAAAGAAGAATTGGAAATAGAATAAAAGTGCAGTCTCTCCACTCCACTCCTTGGCTGTGCACTTCTTTTAGAACACGAACCCCATCACAGCACAGAGACAGAATCACACTTCAAGTATGGTAATGGGGAAACAATGCAGGACAACAGCATGCAAAGAAAATGAAGATGATAGCTCTGATGACCCAATAAATGCCAACCACATAATCTATCAGATAAAACGTTTAGAATAGAAATATGGATGGTATTCGTTGAACTCAAAGAAAGTGTAGATCAGTCTGAACAAACAACAAATATAGAAATCAGACTACTTCAAACTGAAATAACAGGTATGAAAAGTGCAATAGAGAAAATGAAAATCTCTATGGAAAGCCTCTCCAATAAAGTAACAGTAGCTGAAGACATTATTAGTGAGCTGGAAGATGAAATCTATAAGTCTATACAACAGGAGAGATTGGAAACGAACCTCAAAGCAAATGATCAAACTATGGAAAAAATACTTAAAATTTTGAACAGATTAAAATAGAAATGTTCACTAGATTTAGCAGAAACAAAATAAAAATTATTGCAGTCCCAGAAACTCAGAAAGAAAATCCTCATGAAGAATCAACAGTGAAGAACATCATTACAGAGAAACTCACAGAGATAAAGACTGCATGCAACCAAATTCTGTATGCCAGAAGAGAACCAGCTAAAAGAGACCCAAAGAAAAGAACCATAAGACACATCCTAGCCACAATGACAAATCTCACGATAGGGATAGACTATTAAAGCAGAAGATTCAAGAGGGAAATTACACTCAGAGGAACATCCTTAAGATTTACAACAGACATGTCACAAGAAACACTCAAAGCCAGAAGACAGTGATGAAATATTGTTGCAAGACTGAATAAAATGAATGTTTCACATAGAATACTGCACCCAGCCCGACTCACATTCAAGTTTGAGGGAAGAATACATAGCTTCATGGATAAGCAACAGCTCAGAAACTTTACAGATGCAAAACTAGCCTTAAAGAAGAAACTTAAATGTCTACTTTAAGATAAGACAGACCAACAGACACACCAAACTTATACACAAAGAGGACAATAAATCCATGAAAATCATATCCCTCAATGTCAATTTAGACTCAGAAAAATGTAAGGGACAAAGATGGAGACTTTGTACTAATCAAGGGATATGTGCAACGGGAAGAAATCACACTACTAAACATATACACACCCAATGAGAGACCAGCAAAATATCTAATACAATTATTGACAAATTTGAAAGAGGACACCAATAATAACACAATAATTGTGGGAGACCTCAACATGCCCCTGTCAATACTTGATAGGTCAAACACACTGAAACCCAACAGAAATATACTAACCCTGAAAAGAGAAATGGAAGAAGGAGGTCTAGTAGATATATAAAGGACATTCCATCCATACGAAACTGGATACACATTCTTTTCCAGTGTACATGAGTCATTCTCCTGGATGGACCACATGATGGTACATAAAACATACCTTCATAAAATCAAGAGGATAGAAATTTTTCAGGATACCTCACTGACCACAAGACTCTGAAATTAGATGTGAACCACAAAGAGACACAGAAGAAAAACTTTAGCTATTGGAAATTACACATCCTGCTACTGAACAGCCAGTGGATCTGAGATGAAATCAAAGAGGAAATCAAAACTTTTCTATGAACAAATGACAAAGAACAAACTATCAGAATCTATGTGACACAGCAAAAGCAATACTGAGAGGAAAATTTATAGCTTTAAAAGCACACATCAGAAATGAAAAGCGGGCATACCTGAATAGCTAAACGACGCAGATTATAAAATTAGAAAATGATCAACAAAAGGAACCAAAATAGGGAGACAAAAGAAAATAACCAAGCTTAAAGCAGAAATTAATAAAGTGGAAACTCAAAAAAAATCTGAATGATCAACGAAAGAAGTTGGTTCTTTGAAAATATAAACAAGATTGATAGACCATTGGCAAAACTCAAAAAGGAAGAGAGAGAGAAACTTAATAACCCATATTAGAAATGTAAAGGGGAAGATCACTACAGATATTGCAGAAATTCAAAGATAATCAGAGGATAATTTGAGAAACTCTATGCCACTAAACATAAAAACCTGGAAGAAATGGATAAATTCCTGGACTCTTATAATGTTATAAGATCAATTAAGGAGTATGCTGCATATCTGAACATCCCCATCACTATTTAAAAGATTAAAACTGTAATCAAATGTCTGACCGAAAACAAAAGCTCATGCCAATATGAATACATTAATGAATTTTTTCAAACATTTCGAGAGGAGCTACCACCGATTCTGGCCAGGCTATTTCATGAAATTGAAAGGAAGGGATCATTTCCAAACAGCTTTTATGAAGCCAACATCACCTTGATACCAAAACCAGATAGAGATACTGCCAAAAAAAGAAAATTACAGACAAAAATTCTTGATGAACACAAATGCAAAGATCCTCAACAAATTTCTGGCAAATAGGATTCAATGCCTCATCAAGAAAATCATTCACTATAATCAAGTAGGTTTCATTCCAGGAATGCAAAGATTATTTAACATCTATAAATCTATCAACATAATGCACCACATAAACAACAAGAAAAATAAAAATCACATGACCATATCAATAGATGCAGAGAAAGCATTTGATAAGATGCAACACCCGTTCTTGATCAATATTCTCAGCAAGATGGGAAAGAAAGGAACCATTGTCAATCTAGTCAAGACCATCTACCACAAGCCAATGGCAAATATTATACTCAATGGAGAAAAACTGAAAGCCTTCTCTTAATTCTGGTACAAGACAAGGCTGTCTTCTCTCACCGCTCCTATTCACCATAGTACTGGAAGAACTTGCTATAGTGATTAGTCAAGAGAAAGGTATCAAGGGAATCCAGGTAGGAAAGGAAGAAGTCAAGCTCTCACTGTTTGCAGATGGCATGATATTCTACTTAGAAAACCTTAGAGATTCTAGCAAATAGCTTCTAGAAACAATAGATGCATATAGCAATATGGCAGGCTACAAAATTAACACTCAGGAATCAATGGCCATTTTATACACCATACACACTTTTATACACACTTTTTATATATGATAGTGAAGAAATGGACATCAAGAAAACAACTCCATTCACATTAGTGTCCCACAAACTCAAATATCTTGGAGTCAACTTGACTAAAGACGTGAAGGACCCATGCAAAGAAAACTATAAAGCCCTGATCCAAGAAATAAGAGAGGACATGCTGAAATGGATTAACATCATTAAATTGTCAATACTCCCCAAAGCACTATACAGATTTAATGTGATCCTTCTAAAGATACACATGCCATTCTTTAAAGAAGTGGATCAAACACTTCTGAAATTCATTTGGAACAAAAAACACCTTCACATAGCTAAAGCAATCTTCAGGAAAAGGAATATGGGAGGCATAACTTTCCCCAATTTAAACTATATTACAAAGCAATCATTATCAAAACAGCATGGTATTGGAAAAAAGACAGATCCTCACATCAGAGAAATAGGCTTAATTATTCATAGAGTAAAGTACTTAAGTTCCCCAGTCATTCAGCCATCTAGTTTTTGATAAAGAACCAAGAAATTTTAAATGGAGCAAAGAGAACCTCTTCAACAAGTGGTGTTGGCGAAACTGGTTAGCCATTTGCAAAAAAGATAACTCAGACCCCCAGCTAACACCGTGTATGAAGGTAAAATCCAAATGAATTTAAAACCTGATATGAGACCTGAAACCATAAGATATACATGTTGGTAAAACACTCCATGACATTGAGACTAATGGCATCTTAAAGGAGGAAACAACACTCTCCAAACAAGTGGAAGCAGAGATAAACAAATAGGATTATAATAAGATGAGAAACTTCTGAACTTCAAAGAAATAGTACCCAGGATACAAAAGCCACCCACTGAGTGGGAGAAACTATTCACTCAATACCCATCAGATAAGGGGCTATTATTCAAAATATACATGGCACTGACAGAGTTTTACAAGAAAAACATCTACTCCCCTTAAAAATGGGGAGAAGAAATGAACAGAGACTTTGCCAAAGAATAAATGCAAATGACCAAAAGGCACATGAAAAAATGCTCCACGTCACTAATCATCAGGGAGATGCAAATCAAAACCACTATGAGGTACCATATAATGCCTCAGAGATTAGCACACATCACAAAGAATTAAAACAAGCAGTGCTGGCGGGGATGTGGAGAGAAAGGAGCTCTTATTCACTGTTGGTGGGAATGCCATCTAGTTCAACCTTTATGAAAAGCAATAAGGAGATTCCTCCAAAACCTAGAAATTGAGCTCCATACGATCCAGCTCTACCACTCCTAGGGATATAACTTAGGAACAGAAAAATACAATACAAAAATCCCTTCCTCACACTTATATTAAATGCAGCGTTATTTACAATAGCCAGATTCTGGAAACAATCAAGACAACAGATGAATGGCTAACGAAACAGTGGTATACATATACACAATGGAATATTATGCAGCTCTCAGAAGCGATGAAGTCATGAAATTTTTCTATACATGGACTCTATTATGCTGAGTGAAATAAACCAGAGGAAGAGAGATCGACCCAGAATTGTCTCACTTGTTTTAAGAAAAATAAGACATTTTACAATAATTCTCAGAAAAAGAAAAGGAGGGCTGGAAGGTCCAGCTTACAACATAAGGGTGTCCACAAAGAGTGATGAGTGCCGTTAAATGGAAGGACACTTCTACTAACTTCCTTATTTAACAAATAGCAAAGGAATAAAAAGTGGGGAGAATAAACAATGTAACGTAAGACAATGGACTCAATAGTCACCGTATGTGGGAACTAATCAGAAATCTAGTATTGTAGCAAACACAGTTATACAGTGAAGAAAGGAAGAGGCCAAGAAGCCGCTGAGAGTGAACAAGTAGAAAAAGAGTACTGGCCACTTCCCAGACTGAGAGTTCATTCTCTCATTTTTATTTTGAATATAAATGGTACTCCCACGTAAAGTGGTCTCTTCCCAGACTGAGAGTCCATCCTCCCATTTTTATTTTGAATATATATGGTACGCGTGGGGGCGCTAGCTGCGTGGTTTTTAAAATGGAGACCAATGAGAAAAAACGTACCAGTGAATGTCAAGACATACACCAGTGATAGTTTTCTAATTTTCTGTAATGAATTTCTACCTTTGCAGTAGGATTAGAATTGAGAATCCTGTTGAATGGTAATGATCCTGATTAGAAATCTTATGGTGGTCAAGATTTATTTTAAAAAGTGTATAAGGATGGGCCTGGGAGATAGCATGGAGGTAAGGCGTTTGCCTTTCATGCAAAAGGTCATCGGTTCGAATCCCGGTGCCCCATATGGTCCCCCGTGCCTGCCAGGAGCAATTTCTGAGTATGGAGCCAGGAGTAACCCCTGAGCACTGCCAGGTGTGACCCAAAAACAAAAACAAAAAAACAAACAAAAACCAAGAAAAAGTGTATAAGGCTTTAATTTTTAAGTCTATTTTATGAATTTAGACTAATTGTTCAGATTTTTTCTGAGAATGAGATAGAAAGAGTGCAAGGATGAAAAGGTGCATGGCCAATTGACCTGAATTATGGTATATCCTATAAAGAACCCAAAGTAAATTCCGGAATCAGACAAATGGATATGACAACTATTTTCTGATACACATCATTTATAGTTCTAGGTTTAATATGCTAGTTCAAGGTGATATTGCTTTCCAGGGTCATCAATTCTTTAGCTTTCTCAAGTGGGACAAAACAAGGTAAGTGTGACTCACCAATACATGTCTAAAGTCGCAAGATGCTATATACTGATCACTAATTCATATACTAACTCTTGTCTAAAATAGAGTGGGAATGCAGAGGAGTAAAGGGAAGAGAAAATTTCATCTCCAACATCCAATGATGGTAAAGAGCACCTTGCTCAGAACCTACATTGTCACCAAATTGAAGAGAGTAGTACAATTTCAGGCCTTTCTGGCTCTGTATGGTAGGGTGATAAAATAATTTGCCGGGAGAGTGAGATGGTTTAGGTGAGAAAAAAAACAAGTTTATTATATATATGTATATATACACATTACATGTAAAATACATATTTCTATATATTATTTTATGTATCACATATAATTGTATATTATTTAAAATATATCTATTTATATGTACATAGAAATATTTATATACATTCTGGTTGAACTGCCACAACGGAGGATTCCAAAGAGAGAACACTTTAGAACAGTCTTGAAGAGTTTTTGATTGTATATCTTAGAGATGCGTAGACAGGACCTTTGTGATTTCTATAGATATAGATTAGTGGGTGAGCAGGAAAAGTGTATCAAATTTTGAGAAGATAGTGAATTGTATGACAATATTCTGAGTCCATCATGAGAAGCAAGTGAGATACATATAAAAAGTTTAAGCTAGCCCAGAGATGAATGTCTAAGTCAGCACAAGAAATAAAGTGGCAGAACTGGATGACAGAAACGTTTTGTCAACAGGGACTGTCTCAGAATGTCAGGCATTTTAGACATGGAAATTGAGTTAGGCATCTTCTCATGATGCTAATGGTATGATGCTTCAATTAGCTATTTATTTTATTGTACTTTGCTTTATTACTCTTTGCATATATTGTATTTTTATACAAAATGAAAGAACACAGCACAGAAAATCAAGCAAAGTATCCAGTCTCAATTTTTAGTAGTAAGTGTTCACTCTTACATTTCTGGGTCACATTCCGGTAAACCTCAAAATATTTCAAATATTTTAATATCTTATGTGTTCATTTTACTAATATAAAATTTTGACTCTCTACTGAGTAAAACAGAAGTTGATTCCAAATTTATATTTCAATCTATAGATAGATGTTGATCATATTTTTTCACTTAGAAAAGAAGCAGAACATTTTAAAATAAAAATATATGTATGCAATGGAAATACAGCATTAGAGTTAGAAAGTGATTCATATATTCAGGTCCTGAATTCATTTTCTGATATACATAATGTATAATTATGTATAGATATAGATATAGATATATAGCAAACCCAGACTTGTCTAAGAGAAATCATAATGTGATGCTGGTCTTGAGGGAATCAACCATCAATTGGGGAATGATAAAATTTAAGAACATTTCTTCAGAGCCAGGCTCTGAGTTGAAAAATGTTATGCTCATGGCAGTCTTTTACTAGGTAAAGCTTTTTATTTTCATCAATTTTTGTATTTAAGTTCAGAAGGACCATATCAGTAGTCTGCAGTCTGATGATGACATCTATTTAAACTCACAGTCCTGTTTTTAGAATGAGTGCTCTTTTTTATTGTATTAGCTCTCATTAGGGTTTCTGCTTCTGACAAAATCTGCCATTACTTATCAGGTAGATTTGAACTTGTTCATCAATATTTGTCAGCCATTCCCTTTGCAGGAGAAGTTGGGAGTAGGACATTGACAAGAGGTCTGTTATCTTTACATTAAAGTGGATATATTATCATTACCCTGTGCAAAGGCATCTCACCATTGTCCTGAAGACAGTTATGTTATCTCTAGTTGCATATGTGATCATTACCCTGAGGACAGAGATACAATCACAACCCTACAGAAATATCTATCATTATGACTTGGCAAGTGGAAAGCAATAATTAACAAGCACAAAGAGATGGGATCATTGCACTACAGATAGAACTGCTATTGTATTTCTCTAGGAAATGGAATCTTTAGCATGCAAATGTGTTAATTACATTTATGCTAGAGATATGCTGGTTATATTGCCCATAGTGATGATATCAATTGCTTTTCGGGTGGAAGTAGGTCATTGCATTGCTGATAAACCTGTTATAATTGCATTGAAAAAAGAGATGTGATGATTCTCCTGCATTTGCTACATATGGATACAATCTCATTATAGGACAGGTAGAAATGCAATCCTTATGCTCTCTAAAAAGCCACTTTCATGACATAGCACAGTGGGCAAGGATTAGACCCTATTTTTCATTATTTTTATTTATTAATATGTCTTTGTTTCTTGGGCCACATCTGGTGATACTCAGAGGTTACTCCTCTCTATGTGCTCAGAAATTGCTCCTGGCTTAGGAGACCATATGGGACACCGGGAGATTGAACTGCGGTCCTTCCTAGGTGCAAGGCAAATTCCCTACCACTTGCACCACTGCTCCAGCCCCTAGACCTGTTTTAGTGTAAGAAAGAAAAGGTTAAGCCCCAAATGAATTGCTTATTTCCCTAAACAAGCATACAAGTATTTGTTTTTACATGAAAATGTGAATATTACAATTTTCAGGTGGGTATGGAAGCTGGAAAGTTCAAGAGTTTTAGAATTTCCACTTGCCTCTTGTTTTGAAATTCTTTATGAGGAAATACAGAATAGGTCATAAGGTCCAGTAAGACTCTCAGGGAAGAAATAATTCAGTCATACAAGAACCACTGCAGGTGTGGCACCAGATGATGAGTGAGGATATATTTGATCAACTAGAACTTTCAACTAAAAACATTTCGGTTTGTGAGTCCAGTGAATAGCACATGATATGAAAACAAATCATACAGCTAAGCTCAACGTGAATGCTATCATCTTGACAATAATCAGTTATTATTTTTAGCCACTAAATTTTGGAGTAATCCCTTATATGATATTAACTGAAATAATTGTGTATACTTTTTGATGATTTATAATCAATCTATAGCATTATGATAGATTTTTTGAACAGACCTGAAGTAATAACTCTATTTCCCATGCAAAGCAATTTCATGGTAATCACTACAACTACCCTGAAATAATTTTGAAGTTTCATGAAGTTAATTTAATATTCAGTTATCCAAAGTGCCTGATCACATGCACACTTGATGAATAATGACTCCATCTCTATGAATAATATATCCATTTTAGTTGAATGATTACATTTATATTGTAAAAAAGTTGAAGTTGTCTTACTGCAGTTAGGCCGAGTTGTTTTAAATTTCAGCTCTATTTCATGATATTTGAATAATCCTTGATGCTTTCCTTACTTTCTTTAAGACTTCGGTGTAAGTTGAGGGGAAAACGTTGCTAATACTTTCAACAGTGAAATTTCACTATAGATATTCAAGATACTCAACAAGGTTTCCAAAACATCTAATAGTCTTTAAATTGTCATGATCACTCATAGTTTTTAGATTATATTACTATGACCATAGTATTAAAAGACAACTCGGGGCCCAAGAGATAGCATGGAGTAAGGCATTTGTCTTTCATGCAAAAGGTCATCAGTTCGAATCCTGGTGCCCCATATGGTCCCCCGTGCCTGCCAGGAGCAATTTCTGAGCATGGAGCCAGGAGTAACCCCTGAGCACTGCCGGGTGTAACCCAAAAATCAAAAAAAAAAAAAGACTTGACTCATCAATTTTTCATTAAATAAAAATTACTTGTTCCAAGTAAAAATTCTTTGAATTCATTGGCATCATACAATCTTATATATTGGCAAGCATTACTTTATTTTGTTGGGTTTCCGGTTTTAAGGGCAACTTAGAGACCAGTTACATCACATGAGCTCAGCAATGGCTTTGCAAGTAAACAATTTGACTGACTCTAACTTATAAACAAAATTAAATCTGAAGGAACTGATCATCAAATGAAGAAATTCTATTGTCTATTTGGCACATGTCTGGTGCTACTCAGACTAGTACCCTATTTTTTTTTTGTGCAATATTGCATTCTTACACTGGTACATCCCACCATATGGCTTAGCACAAAAACTGTTTCTCAAAGTACTCCAATGTCATTCAAGACTGGGATACAGAAGTGGACTAACCTTAGACCTGGTAACTTCTGGTTACTTTTTTTAGCCAACATGATATTCTGCCCTGTGAATTTTTTTTTCCAGTATTAGGAACAGTCTAGATGAAGCAGAAGCCTCAAGCCAATTCCAAAAGATTGGAGAGCATGGGTCTAGAAGCAATCTAAGAATATTCTAGTGTGGAAACCAAGACCACAAGCAGCTTCTACCCGACACACAGGTCTTTATAGGGAAGAGAAAGCCCTCCTCCTTGAATGAAGAACAGGTAGAAAGTAAACGACCAATCCAGAAGTGCTTTTAGTCCATGAGTGACAAGCACAAGCAAAGAAGAATTATTCTGAATAGAGTGAAAACCTAGTTACTCTAACCAAGTTGTTGGAGTAATACTGTCTTAATTTTATAGAAAATGCAAAATATGAGGTAAAACAATTCATGCCCCAAGGTTTTATGCAAAAGACATAAAGAGTAGCAGTTGTTTTTTGTTTTGTTTTGTTTTGTTTTTTTTTTGCATAGGTGCAGCAAAAGTTGGGAAAATAGAAAGAACAAAACCTTTGTCCTAAAAACAGTGTGTCCTTACCCATGGAGCATCCTGCAATAAGAACAACTACAGGCTTCAGACAGACTAAATTATTCTTTTTCCCCTTTCTTTTTTCGTTTTTGAGACTAATTTATTCTAAGATCTTCATTCCAAGGTCTTTCTTCATGGTCCCAGGAAAAGTCCTCATCATGGTTGTCACAGTCAGACTTCAGTAATTAGAGATCTTGGTTTTTGCACTGATCCTATATTGAACTTAGTATGTCACAAAACATCTCCTGTTTTTATTTCATTGTTAGGTGACATGGCAAGGAAACCTAAACTAAATCCAAGTCATTGCTCATTTTCAAGTCATCATTTGAGTGACATCGGAGTCCATCCTGGAGCAAGTTGGACCAATAGAAGCTTGATTCTGAGTTATGTTAAAAAAAAAAAAAAACAGTGCTGGTTCCAAAGATGGGACTCAAGGTTCTGGAGTGAAAGACCAATATCAGAGCAACTAAATCCCAAGTTAAGTTACTATGGCAAATGTTCAGGGTGGAAAGCCACCCAGCAGCATAAAAATTTCAGAGCTTTTATGAGGTAAACTGAGGCCTTTGAAATAGTTCCCATTTGAATCAAATATATCTCATTTGTATCTTAATTATTTTCTGTTGGTCTTATTTTCCCATTGCTTTTCATCTGGCTTTTCCCCCTCCCTCTGGGGAGGGGCTTTGATTGGATCTTAATAAATGAAAGACAGGAGAACTTAGCTGGGAGCTGTTATCTAGGCTTGTGGTTCCTTGTAGTGGAATGACTGGCTTGTGGGTGAACAGCTTGCATTGTGAGTTTTCTTGCCTTCTATAACATCCATATCTGTGTCAATTACTTATTGCGGGGAAATGTTACCAAAACAGCTTCTCCTGTCCTCCCTGTATAGGGGGTATTGGATATCTCTTTCCCTTCTGGGAAGTGTGAGATAACTAAATCTCAAACCAACACACAAAGAACGTCTCATTACAATTTCCTATCATTATTAAAAAGAAACTTCTATATATCCCTTAAATTTACCAATTTTATTGTGCCTATGCAAAAAGGAATATATACACCAGAGAAATATTATATATACAATGTAGACAGACCTTATGTATAGGACAGATGGACATTAGAGAGGCATAGATGTGGCCATCACACACACAGACACACAGACGCACATACACATGCACGCGCGAGAGTGATCATTAGGTTGCAATTGTCAAACTGACTCAGGTGGAATGGATCAAAGTATAAAGCTGGCAGGTCAGATGGAAAGATTTTCAATTACTAGGAAAACCAATATTTGTGAGGGTAAACTTGGCTGAAAAAAATTTCAAAGTTTAGAGTGTGCATAGAACATTCTTAAAACAATAATGTATTCCAAGTCTAGAATACTAAATATTATGGTAATGAACACTGTAAAAGGAGTCTTTACCAGAATTATCATATAATGGGTCTTGAGTACACAGGTTCCTTTCCTGAAAGAAAACTGAAAACAAAGGCATTATGTATGATATGATAATAAAATAGCATGAAATAAGTTGTAAAGACATAGTTAGTGAACACTGTAGCAAGAGGCTATGGCATGCAGATGTCTTTTTCAAAGATATCTGTGGATGGAAACATTAGGTAATATGTCAGGCATAATCAAATAGAAAATGAATAGTTTAGAATATTTCTTGACATTATTATAATGAGCACTAAACTAGGAGTCTAAGAAAATATAGCACTGTAATATGAAACTAGGACATCCAAACTATTTCAACAAGGACCACTGTGAATAGAAATATTACAAAATATTATAAACTATTACAATTAAAGTTAATACACTAAAACATTCTTTCCATGGGCACTGTAGTGGGAGACCATGACTTCTAAAAGCATTCTGTAGCTGTTCTGTGGGTGAAAACATTAGAACATTGTAATAGACATCTATAAAGAGTTTTTAGTTGAACACCTGCTTAATCTAAGCAGCTGCATTTGTTCCTGCAGGTCATTTAAATTATATAAAAGAAGATAAGCTGCTGGAGATTTAACAGATGAGATGGAGATTTCAAAAACTTCTTGATCAAATTTAAAGCAACGTTATCTTGCCTCATTTTTACAATGGGTAGTGCAATTACCCTTTTTCATTTCACCGTAACAGAGTAAGTTGTAGTCTTTGGGGTTGTTCCTATAATCCATAGCATACTCTGACAAGTCAAGGTTTTCTACAGGGAAGTCCATGTCTTTATTTCTTTTTTATTTTTCTTTATTTAAACATCATGATTACATGTATGATTGGGATTAGGTTTGGGTCATGTAAAAAACACCCCCTTCACCATACAACATTCCCACCACCAATGTCCCAAGTCTCCCTCCCTCCCATCCCTGTACTCCAGAAGGCTTTCCAGTTCCCTCATTTATTCACGTGATTATAGTAGTTCTCTGTGAAGTTATTTCTATAGCTGCACTCACCACTCTTTGTGGTGAGCTTCATGAAGTGAGCTGGAAGTTCCAGGCCTACTCTCATTGTCTCTGGGGATTTTTGCAAAAATGACTTATTTTCATAAAACCCATAGATGAGTGATGTTGGAGACTGCCTGGATTTATTGAAAGCCCTTTCTCTATTCAAAAAGGAGTCTTGACAGTCTGAGCTAAACCGCCTACATGACAAGCTGCAAGTTTTAGCAGTTAAATGGCCTTTGCCCTAGGACCAAAAGAATGATAGGAGATGACCGCATACCTCAGAATCAGAGAGTTAATTGCTATACACCAGGATGTTCCAGTAAAGATAGGACCCCCAGGTCCAAGCAGAGATTAGATCTTTACTTTGCTAGACACCAGGATGTTCCAGTAAAGTAGGGGCCTGCGGGTCAAAGCAGAGATTAAATGTTTTACTTTGATGCTCAAAAGTATGTGGACCTCATGACTAATAAAGGCCACCCCCATAATGTATTTCCTATTGCCCCCCACTCTCTTTGTTTGACTCTGCTATATAAGACCTCCCTTCCCCAGAATAAATGGCTCTCGATCTGAGTCCTTATTTCCCATCCCCTCTTTTCTTCTAGGTCGGTCTCCTCTTCGCGGCACGTGAAATTACTGACGCGGTTCCCAGTCTCTCCTGAGGGTCAGGGTCCCTGGTGGGCTGCAAAGTGAGACTATTCTGCGTCTCTCTCTCCCTCCGACTGATTTCACTCAGCATGGTAGACTCCATATACATCCATGTATAGGAAAATTTCATGAGTTCATCTCTCCTGGTGGCTGCATAACATTCCATTGTGTATATGCACCACATTCATATTCCATTGTGTATATGTACCACAGTTTCTTTAGCCATTCGTCTGTTGAAGGGCATCTTGGTTGTTTCCAGAGCCTGGCTATTGTGAATAGTGTTGCAATAAATATAGGTGTGAGGAAGGGGTTTTTGTATTGTATTCTTGTGTTCTTAGGGTATATCCCTAGGAGTGAACTAGCTGGGTCGAATGGGAGCTCAATTTCCAGATTTTGGAGGAATCTCCATATCGCTTTCCATAGAGGTTGGACTAGACGGCATTCCCACCAGCAGTGGATAAGAGTTCCTTTGTCTCCACATCCCTGCCAGCACTGATTGTACTCATTCTTTGTGATGTGTGTCAATCTCTGTGGTGTGAGGTGGTATCTCAGGGTAGTTTTGATTTGCATCTCCCTGATGATCAGTGAAGAGGAGAATTTTTTCAAGTGCCTTTTGGCCATTTGTATTTCTTTTTTATCAAAGTGTCTGTTCATTTCTTATCCCCATTTTTTGATGGGATTAGATGTTTTTTTCTTGTAAAGTTCTGTCAGTGCCCTATATATTTTGGATATTAGCCCCATTTCTGATGGGAGTTGGGTGAATGGTTTCTCCCACTTGGTGGGTGGCTCTTGTATCCTGGGCACTATTTCTTTTCAGGTGCAGAAGCTTCTGAGCTTAATGTATTCCCATCTGTTGATCTCTGCTTCCATTTGTTTGGAAAGTGCCGTTTCCTCCTTGAAGATGCCTTTAGTCTCAATGTCATGGAGTGTTTTGCCGAAGTGTTTTTCTATATACCTCATGGTATCAGGCCTGATATCAAGGTCTTTAATTCATTTGGATTTTACCTTGTACATGATATTAACTGGGGGTCTATGTTTGCTTTTTTGCAAGTGGCTAACCAGTTCTGCCAGCACCACTTGTTGAAGAGGTTTTTCGTGCTCCACTTAAAATTTCTTGCTCCTTTGTTAAAAATTAGGTAACTGTATATCTGGGGGACATTGTTTGAGAACTCGAGCCTATTCCACTGATATGCGGGTCTGTCTTTATTCTAATATCATGCTGTTTTGATAACTATTGCTTTGTAGTACAGTTTAAAGTTGGGGAAAGTAATGCCTCCCATTTTCCTTTTCCCTAGGAGTGCTTTAGCAATTTGAGGGTGTTTATTGTTCCAGATGAACTTCATAACTGTTTGATCCACTTTTTTGAAGAATGTCATGGGTATTTTTAAGGGGATCACATTAAATCTGTATAATGCTTTGGGGAGTATTGCCATTTTAATGATGTTAATCCTTCCAATCCATAAGCAGGGTATGTGTTTCCAATTCAGTGTGTCCTCTCTTATTTCTTGGAGCAGGGCTTTATAGTTCTCTTTGTATAGGTCCTTCATATCTTTAGTCATGTTGACTCTAAGATATTTGAGTTTGTGTGGCACTATTGTGAATGGGATTGTCTTCTTGACTTCCTTCTCTTCCCTATCATTATTGGTGTATATATAGGCATTGATTTCTGTGTGATAATATTGTAGCCTGCCACCTTGTTATATGAGTCTATTGTTTCTAGAGTTTTTTTGATAGAGTCTTTAGGGTTTTCTAAGTAGAGTATCATGTCGTCTGCAAACAATGAGAGCTTGACTTCTTACTTTTCTAGCTGGATTCCCTTGATATCTTTTTCTTGCCTGATTGCTGTAGCAAGCACTTCCAGTACTATGTTGAAGAGGAGTGGTGAGAGCGGACAGCCTTGTATTGTACCAGAATTTAGAGGAAAGGCTTTTAGTTTTTCTCCATTGAGGATAATATTTGCCATTGGATTGTGGTAGATGTCTTCAACTAGATTAGAAAGGTTCCTTCCATTTCCATCTTGCTGAGAGTTTTGATCAAGAATGGGTGTTGAGGGGGCCGGGCGGTGGCGCTGGAGGTAAGGTGCCTGCCTTGCCTTGTGCTAACTTAGGACAGACCGCAGTTCGATACCCCGGTTTCCCATATGGTCCCCCATGCCTGCCAGGAGCGACTTCTGAGTGAATAGCCAGGAGTAACCCCTGAGCATCACCAGGTGTGACCCAAAAACCAAAAAAAAAAAACAAAAAAAAAAAACATGGGTGTTGGACCTTATCAAATGCTTTCTCTGCGTCTATTGATATGATCATGTGAGATCACAACATTTATTGTAGAGATCCAAAGGGTCATCAGAGACTACTTTGATAAACTTTATGCTACTAAACATGAGAACCTAGAAGAAATGAAAAAATTCTTGGACAATTATAACCTTCCACAGTTAAGTAAGGAGGATGTAGAACATCTAAACACCCCCATCACCAGTGAGGAAATCTCTGTAATCAAACATCTGCCAGAAAAGAAAAGCCCAGGTCCAGATGGATATCCTAATGAATTTTTTCAAATCTTTCAAGAGGAGCTAGTACCAATCCTAGTCAGGCTCTTCCATGAAATTGAAAAAATGGGAACACTCCCAAACAGCTTTTATGAAGCCAACATCACCTTGATACCAAAACTGGACCAAGATGCTGCCAAAAAGGAAAATTACAGACTAATATCCCTGATGAATGCTGATGCAAAGATCTTCAATAAAATCCTGGAAAGTAGGATCCAATGCATCACCAAGAAGATCATATACTAAGACCAAATAGGTTTCATCCCAGAAATGCAAGGATGGTTTAACATCCGTAAATCTATCAACATTATACACAACATCAACAAGAAGAAAAGTAAATCTTTATTTCTTCATCTGCTTGCCATAATAGGAAAATCACCTAAGATATATTGAAAGCACAGGTGGCAGTTTCCAATTTTCTGTCCTTTTGAAAGAATTCTCCTGTGTTTCAATGACTGCAATAAAACCCATTATTGCCTCTCACTTCTTCTTTGAAAAATAACTTAAGGCAATTTGTAAGTTTTCTTTTTTTGAGATTCTTTGTGACAGGTGAGACATTGGACTGTGGACTTGAACTGGCCTTGGAAAAATGTAACAATAATATACTCATTAAGCTGTTTGTGTCTCTGTCATGCTTGTTCTGTAGCTATTAGGTCAATGAAATGGTCATTATTTTCCTCTTTATGTCTTTTCTGCCTATCATCTTTGGATACTATCTTCATGGAGTCCATTTATTAGAAATAGAAATATTTCATGTGGGTATTGTTGACTATGCCTTGCAAACTAGTCATTTAGCTTCCTAATGGTTATCTTAATGTCTTTTGGGTCTTTTTTGTCCCACCCATAAGATTTTAATATTTAATCAAACTCATCTGTCACTTTGCATTTATGTCCTAATGGATTTGACATATTAATAATAACCTCCTTGCAATGATTCTGGTTAAAATAATCAGTCAAACTTCAAATATTATAATACTGAGTTGATGTAACAAGTGTTTCCTAAATTATAAAGTCTGGTGAGAGCCTGAAAAGTTCCCTTATCTACAGAATTGAGGTTCTGGAACTGGTCATTTCCAACCTCTGACTCAGTGTGAGGTATTAGATTATTGTATAAGTTAATAGTTACCTGTTAATGTAGCAGTTGTTTTTTCACTTTGATCCTCTTGTGTAATCTGTGTTGCATCTGAGGGGAGCATGCAGTTTGAAGGGCTCCTTATCATGTACAGGTACCTGAGTTTTATTGTTTGTGAGAATCCTGCTTCCGACAAGACAAAAAGGGACCCAGAGTTTCTTTGTAAGGTTTCTATTTATAAACATAATCATATCCTTTTTTTTGATTGAGATTGCCAGCAACACATTCATTATCAATTTTTTACACAAATAAGTACTTAATTATTTTTGTACCTCTGCATCTTCTTTCAAGTGTCTTTCAGCAATTGTGTAGGGTTCTCCTTGGGAAAAATTCAAGAAGTTTAGTGAAAATAATATTAAGGATAAATGGTCCATTGGTTGCATGCCTCCTTTCCTGTATTTTAATAATTGGGTTTGATAATTCTTTGAGATTTCTACTATGCCTTTTCTTAAGGATTATAAGAGATACCAGTGATATGTTTGATTTGCCATTCTTTGTAAATTGATGGAAAAGTTTTACTGGTGAGACCATTGGTTTTTTTTTTTTTATCAATTGAAGAATAATTCTCATAAAAGAAAAGCATTGTAACAAAAAGGTACAAAAAGCCTTAGCTCTTTCATAAATCATAGAAATTGCCCATATAAAATGAGAATGCATATCCACAGCCACTTGGAGATAGGGTTTCTTGTGAAAAATATTAATATGTGT
Organism: Crocidura indochinensis; assembly: GCA_004027635.1. Taxonomy (NCBI): domain Eukaryota; kingdom Metazoa; phylum Chordata; class Mammalia; order Eulipotyphla; family Soricidae; genus Crocidura; species Crocidura indochinensis. The sequence goes on from PVKC010001013.1 coordinate 39,649, forward strand.
AATGTACATTTTCCATAATTTATTTGTCTGAGAACCTCAGGGGTTGGCACAGCTACATGTGTTCTTTTAAGCAAGGGATCACAAATGGTTAATTTATCAACAATCTGGCTTAAGTCCATGGAATAGGATAGTTTACATAAAGATTGTGGGCATTTGAATATACCACTGCTTGATCTTCTGCAGATGACTTAAATATTTGCATGGTCAGAAATTTTATTTCCTTGAGTCATAGGCCTTGTGAGGTCAGAATAAGATCTTAGATGAGTAATGAAAATTGTCTTGGAACATATTTTTAAAAGGGCTTGTAATTGATGAAGCAAATTTTCAACATTCTGGTTATGAGCATTTAAAGACGAAAAGACAATCCCATGAAAAAAGCCAATCATGTGTGCTGAGTAACTTACCACATTACGTGGGTCTAAAACATGAAAGAGTAGGTGAATTAAAATGGCAAGCTTCACTTGTTGAGCCAACATGCAATTTGTAAATGCTGTTATGATCTCTGAGAGGCCAGTGATACCACTTGTTTCCTGATGATAATCTGTCAATGTAAAATACAGGGCATCAAGTATGAGGGAGGAGCAGATTATTGAAGAAATTAAAATTATGTCCTACTGTAAACAAAATCTCAGGTATTCATAGAAGGATAATGAAAGGATATCTCTCCTGAGAAGTCTGATATGGCTCTTTGAAGGGCTCACTGAAAAGTAATATGCATTCTCCTTCCTTTATTTTGAATTGACAAACCAAACAAAGAAATGCTCTGAGCCTTGATTTTATAATAAGAGCAGAAATCAACTCTAAGTAGAGCACAAATGTTTGAGATAGTTTGTTGGGTAAGTAAACCCATTCTAATGGCCCTGACAACTGAGCAATAGGTCCTGTTAGAAACAGAAAATTCATGAAAACTAATACCCACACTTTATCTCCATGTGTAAACCTGGAAATATAGGACTTTTGGAGTGATCCATTAAGAAATCCAGTTTCTTTTGGACTTTTTGAATTAAATCTGGAGCTATTTAAGCCTGACTTTCCTTCCAAGGTTCTAAATAAGTTACTAAGTTCAGAGTTTGCAATCCCAATGGAAGGATTGATTAAATTTATGTCACCTAAGTGTTTTTGAAAATCATTGAGAGTTCTTAGATTTTTCTGATAAATAAATATCTTCTGGGTCATACTGGTTTATACTCTAAAATAAAAGCCAAATATTGAACTGGGGCAAAGTGATTTTTTTCCTGTGGCTATTTTTAAACCAGCATCCAAAAAGCAATTGACAACATATTCATATAAATAGTGTAATTCTCTGTCTGTAAAGGAAACAAGAAAAATAATATCCATATAATGAATAATATAAGTAAGGGATAAAAATAAAAAATAGCAAGAAAAATATAAGGGGAAAACTTTTCACAAAAGACATACAACCACAACAAAATATTGACACATTGTGGATGAGTTTTCCATGTCCTGAGGTAAAACAGTCCATTGAAACCACCATATGGCAATCTCTGTTGTTGAGAGAAGATACTGAAAAGGAGAAAATTTCTGTCTTTTTGGTGAATGGACATGTTATAAAAATAAATTTTAAGTCAATTACTATCAAAGGCCAGACCAGTCTTTTGGTATTCCTATTTACCCATGTAAACCAATGTCAAGTTGACAACTCATAAATAAGATTATAGCTGTCAGCTTCCTGACTTTTTTTGAATAACAAAACAGGAGAATTCCAATCAGAAAATGATGTTTCAATGTCCTCCAATTTTAACTGTTCATAAACTAAGTTATTTAACACCTCTAATTTTGTATTATAATGGGCCTCTAGAGAATCCAAATTGGAGCATTTAATTCTATTCAGTTGGAATGGGTGCCAGGTGCAGAATCCCACTGACCCTAATTAACAAGGTGAAACCTCTGAGCTAGTATTTGGAGGGGGTTCTTATTGTATTGAGGGATGTTTTATTAGTCCTCCACTGTCTTTGCAAGTCATGGTCCCAGAGTTTTGATGATATTGGTGCCACATATAACATTAAAGCAGTTTCTTGGCCCTCTGGTCCTATCTATTTTTAAAAGTATTGACTCTATTGGATAGACGATGGAGACAAAACACAGCCTTTCCCTTATAAGTCATATTGTATATATTTCAAGGCCTATTACAGGGCCAATATTATAAATATATCACAAATATGTCTTCACCTGAGTTAAACATACCATCAAATTTCTTGCCCCGAATTTCAAGTGTTAACAATGGGTATTCTTTTAACTTTGTAGTAAAGTCTATTAAAGGGTAACAGAGGTGCCAGGATTTGTACTTCTGAAACCCCCCTACCCCGAGGCATTCTGATTGGCCAGACATAACAGAAGGAAGTGATCAAATCTGAGCTATGTTTTTACCTTTTTTAAAAGCAGTCCAAATTATGGGCATGAAAATAAAATCAATTATTTTTCTAAGTGATCAGGATATGTAATTCCCAAGTGAACAGGAATACCTTTAGTAATCAGAGTGCTTCTCCCCATTATCAAGTCCAAAGTTTGTGAAGGAATTGACACCTTGCCAGATCTTAACTTTTAAGGGCATTGGGCTATATTACTGTAACTTTTTTTATTATGAACAAATTAATTTTACTCTGTGTATTACAAACACATTCTTTTATTTCAGACATATAAAAATTCTTAATTTGAATAAACACATTCAAAAACATTCAATCCTAATCAATCAAATTAGTAAATGCTGTGAGAATACTGCAGAGCCTAGTGTCTATTTCCTGATACCTAGAACTCTTAATTTACTCTGTATCTCTGTGTTTTGTTGGGTATAATTGAAGCATAATATTTTAGTTATAAATATTAATTTCAAAACCAACAACTAACTGAATTTAGTGTGTCCATGGCTTGGGCTTGCCAGTATATAACATTAACTTATATGCCTTCCTTGAGAGAACAACTTGTCAAATGTATTTCAAACATGCCTGACAAAAACTACTGGCAAAATCCATTACATGACATTCTATGTCAGAGGAATAGAATCTGATTCACAACATGTCTCATTCATTTTCAAGTTAGGTCCAATTGAATGGAGGAAAGTAAGCTTTATGCTTTAGCTGCTATTTTTTTCCTTAAAATTGCAGACACATTTCTGAGAATAAGCAATGCCAAGTGCACTGAACTTGATACCTAGTCAGTATTTAGAACTGATTAGTCCTAAAGTTTAGCACACTATAAGAGCCAGAAATTAGCCAGATTTTAATTTTAAATATGCCCCAATTCAATGAATAAAGTCCACTTCAAATACCTGATATCTCTTTGTCTCATTTAGCTCAAAAGCAAAGTTTTACCAGTTTTACTCATTACAGGAGATTAATTTTTTTATTTTTATTTTAACACCTTGATTACATACATAATTGTGTTTGGGTTTCAGTCATGTAAAGAACACCACCCATCACCAGTTCAACGTTCCCATCACCATTGTCCCAAATCTCCCTCCTCCCACCCACCCCCCGCCTGTACTCTGGACAGGCTCTCCATTTCCCTCATATATTCTCATTATTAGGACAGTTCAAAATGTAGTTATTTCTCTAACTAAACTCATCACTATTTGTGGTGAGCTTCATGAGGTAAGCTGGAACTTCCATCTCTTTTCTCTTTTGTGTCTGAAAATTATTATTATTTCAAGAATGTCTTTCATTTTTCTTAAAACCCATAGATGAGTGATACCATTCTGCGTTTTC
>PVKC010001013.1:43470-55560 GCA_004027635.1 Crocidura indochinensis
CATCTCTTCTGACAGCTGCATAGTATTCCATTGTGTATATGTACCACAGTTTCTTTAGCCATTCGTCTGTTGAAGGGCATCTAGATTGTTTCCAGAGTCTTGCTATGGTAAATAGTGCTGCAATGAATATAGGTGTAAGGAAGGGGTTCTTGCATTGTATTTTTGTGTTCCTAGGGTATATTCCTAGGAGTGGTATAGCAGGATTGTATGGGAGCTCGATTTCCATTTTCAGGAGGAATCTCCATATCGCTTTCCATAAAGGTTGAACTACACGGCATTCCCACCAGCAGTGAATAAGAGTTCCTTTCTCTCCACATCCCCGCCAACACTGTTTGTTCTCATTCTTTGTGATGTGTGCCAATCTCTGTGGTGTGAGGTGGTACCTCATAGTTGTTTTGATTTGCATCTCTCTGATGATTAGTGATGTGGAGCATTTTTTCATGTGTCTTTTGGCCATTTATATTTCTTCCTTGTCAAAGTGTCTGTCCATTTCTTCTCCCCATTTTTTGATGGGATTAGATGTTTTTTTCTTGTAAAGTTCTGTCAGCGCCTTGTAAATTTTGGAAATTAGCTCCTTATCTAATGGGTATTGGGTGAATAGATTCTCCCACTCAGTGGGAGGCTCTTGTATCCTGGGTGCTATTTCCTTTGAGGTGCAGAAGCTTCTCAGCTTAATATACTCCCACCTATTAAGATCTGCTTTCACCTGCTTGGAGAGTGCATTTTCCTCCTTGAATATGCTTGTAGTCTCAATGTCCTGCAGTGTTTTGCCTACTTGTTGTTCTATGTATTTTATGGTTTCAGGTCTGATATCAAGGTCTTTTATCCATTTGGATTTCATCTTCGTACATGATGTTAGCTGGGGGTCTAAGTTCAACTTTTTGCAAGTGGCTCGCCAGTTGTGCCAACACCACTTGTTGAAGAGGCTTTCTTTGCTCCATTTAGTATTTCTTGCTCCTTTATCAAAAATTAGGTGACTGTATGTCTGGGGAACACTTTCTGAGTATTCAAGCCTATTCCACTGATCTGAGGGCCTGTCCTTATGCCAATACCATGCTGTTTTGATCACTGTTGCTTTGTAGTAAAATTTGAAATTGGGGAAAGTAATTCCTCCCATGTTCTTTTTCCCAATGATTGCTTTAGCTATTCTAGAGTGTTTATTGTTCCAAATGAGTTTCAAAAGTGCCGGATCCACTTCTTTGAAGAATGTCGTGGTTATCTTTAGAGGGATCACATTAAATCTGTATAATGCCTTGGGTAGTATTGCCATTTTGATGATGTTAATCCTGCCAATTTGATTATATTAATACCTGCAGGTTATTTGTTCCCAATTCCGCGTATCCTCTCTTATTTCCTGGAGCAGATTTTTATAGTTTTCTTTGTATAGGTCCTTCACATTTTTAGTCAAATTGATTCCAAGATATTTGAGTTTGTGTGGCACTATTGTGAATGGGGTTGTTTTCTTAATGTCCATTTCTTTCTTATTAGTATTGGTGTATAGAAAGGCCATTGATTTCTGTTTGTTGATTTTGTAGCCTGCCACCTTGCTATATGATTCTATTGTTTCTAGGAGCTTTTTGGTAGAGTCTTTAGGGTTTTCTAAGTAGAGTATCATGTCATCTGCAAAAAGTGAGAGCTTGACTTCTTCCTTTCCTATCTGGATTCCCTAGATATCTTTCTCTTGCCTAATCGCTATAGCGAGTACTTCAAGTGCTATGTTGAATAGGAGTGGTGAGAGAGGACAGCCTTGTCCTGTGCCAGAATTTAGAGGAAAGGCTTTTAGTTTTTCTCCATTGAGGATAATATTTGCCACTGACTTGTGGTAGATGGCCTTAACTATATTGAGAGTTTTGATTAAGAATGGGTGTTGAACCTTATCAAATGCTTTCTCTGCATCTATTGATATGATCATGTGATTTTTATTTTTCTTGTTGTTGATGTTGTGTATTATGTTGATAGATTTACAGATGTTAAACCAGCCTTGCGTTCCTGGGATGAAACCTATCATAGTGGATCATAGTGATCCACTATCATATTGATCATAGTGGATGATATTTTGATGAGGCATTGTATTCTATTTGCCAGAATTTTCTTGAGGATCTTTGCATCTGCATTCATTAGCGATATTGGTCTGTAATTTTCTTTTTTCGTTGCATCTCTGTCAGGTTTGGGGATCAAGGTGATGTTGGCTTCATAGAAGGTATTTGGAAGTATTTACATTTTTTCGATTTCATGAAAGAGTCTTGCCAGGATTGGTAGTAGTTCCTCCTGGAAAGTTTGAAAGAATTCATTAGTGAATCCATCTGGGCCTGGGTTTTTGTTTTTGGGCAGACATTTGATTACCGTTTTAATTTCATCAATATTGATGGGGGTGTTTAGATATGCTACATCCTCTTCCTTCAACCGTGGAAGATTGTAAGAGTCCAAGAATTTATCCATTTCTTCCAGGTTCCCATTTTTAGTGGCGTAGAGTTTCTCAAAGTAGTTTCTGATTACCCTTTGAATCTCTACCATATCAGTAGTGATCTCTCCTTTTTCATTCCTGATACGAGTTATCAAGTTTCTCTCTCTCTCTTTCTTTGTTAGTTTTGCCAGTGGTCTGTCAAACTTGTTTATTATTTCAAAGAACCAACTTCTGCTTTCGTTGATCTTTCGGATTGTTTTTTGGGTTTCCATTTCATTGATTTCTGCTCTCAGCTTTGTTATTTCCTTCTGCCTTCCTATTTTGGGTCCTTTTGTTGAGCACTTTCTAGTTCTATAAGCTGCGTCACTAAGCTATTCAGGTAAGTCCCTTCTTCCTTCCTGATGTGTGCTTGCAGAGCTCTAAATTTTCCTCTCAGTACTGCTTTAGTTGTGTCCCATAAGTTCTGATAGTTCGTGTCTTCATTGTCATTTGTTTCCAGAAATATTTTGATTTCCTTTTTGTTTTCATCTCGGACCCACTTGTTATTCATATGAGGTTGTTTAACTTCCAGGTGTTAGAGTTTTTCTTCTTTGATCCTTTGGAGTTCACAAATAATTTCAGAGCCTTGTGGTCAGCAAAGGTAGCCTGCAAAATTTCTATCCTTTTGATATTTTGAAGATATGTTTTATGTGCCAGCATGTAGTTTATCCTAGAGAATGTCCTATGTACATTGGAGATGAATGTGTATCCAGGTTTCTGAGGATGGAGTGTCCTATATATATCCACTAGGCCTTTTTCTTCCATTTCTCTCCTCAGGTCCAGTATATTCTTGTTGGGTTTCAGTCTGGTTGACCTGTCCATTGTTGACAAAGCTGTGTTGAGGTCCCCCACAATTATTGTGTTGTTGTTGATGTTATTTTCCAGCTTTGTCAACAATTGTATTAAATATTTTGCTGGACTCTCATTCGGTGCATATATGTTTAGAAGAGTGATTTCTTCCTGTTCTACATACCTCTTGATTAGTATATAATATCCATCTTTGTCCCTTACAACCTTCCTGAGTATAAAGTTTGCATTATCTGATATTAGTATGGCCACTCCAGCTTTTTTATGGGTGTTGTTTGCTTGAATAATTTTCCTCAAGCCTTTTACTTTGAGTCTATGTTTGTTCTGACTATTCAGGTGCGTTTCTTGTAGACAGCAAAACGTTGGATTGAGTTTTTTGATCCATTTAGCAACTCTGTGTCTCTTAACTGGTGCATTTAGTCCATTGACATTGAGAGAAAGAATTGTCCTACAATTTGATGCCATCTTCATATCGAAATTTGGTGTGTCTTTTGGTTAGTCTTGTCTTAAATTAGGTCTTTCAGTTTTTCTCCTAGGCGTGGGTTTGAGTCTGTAAAGTTTCTGAGCTGTTTTTTTCTGTGAAACCATGTATTTTTCCATCAAACCGGAAAGTGAGTTTTGCTGGGTACAGTATTCTAGGTGAAGCATTCATTTCATTCAGTTTTGTCACAATACCCACCACTGTTTTCTGACCTTGAGTGTTTCTGGTGACAGGTCTGCTCTAACTCTCAAGGATGCTCGCTTGAATGTAATTTCCTTTTTTGATCTTGCTCTTCGCAGAATTATGTCTCTATTGGTGGGATTTGTCATTGTGACTAGGATGTGTCTTGGAGTATGTTTTCTGGGGTTTCTTTTGGTTGGTACTCTTCGGGCATGCAAGATTTGATCACATATATTCTTTAGTTCTGGAAGTTTCTCTTGAATGATGTTCTTGACTGTTGATTCTTCCTGGAAATTTTCTTCCTGTGTCTCTGGGACTCCAATGATTCTTAGGTTGTTTCTGTTGATCTTATCATAGACTTCTATTTTCATCTGTTCCCATTCTTTGCCTATTTTTTCCATTGTCTGTTTGTTTGTTTTAAGTTTTTTTTCCAATCTCTCCCGCTGTATGGAGTTGTTGTCTATCTCATCTTCCACAGTACCAATTCTATTCTCAGCTTCTTCTATCCTGGTGTTGAGATCATCCATTTTACTATTCAATTCATTTCCTGAGTTTTTCAGGTCTGTTAGTTGACATGTTATTTCAGTTTGGAGTTTTGCGATTTGTGTCATCATATTTTCTTGGTTCTTATTAGTGTTCTGTTCAACTTGGTTCATGGTTTCTTTGAGTTCTTTGAGCATCTTCCGTATTGTTTTTCTAAAGTCTTTATCTGAGAGATTGATTAGTTCGATGGTCATTATCTGGTCATCAGCATTGTCTTCTTCGTTCTCTATGTCTGACGCTGGCCTGCGTTGTTTCCCCATTGTCACACTAGTATTGTGTGTTTTTCAATGTGTTGCGGTGGTATTCATTGGGTAGATGATGTGCGCAGCCAGACACCTCTGGTTCTAGCCTTTCCGGATGTGTCGATTAGCCTACAAGGGTGTGGAGTCCTCCGTGGATAAGGCCTCTCAAAGGATCAAATCTTGGGCCTAGGCATACAGCAGAGAAGACAATCCAGAGAGAAATGATGGGCTTCTGTGATCCAGCATAGTCCTTAGTGTGTTTTTTTCCCTTCTTGTTGCATTGATGTGCTATCCTTAGAAAGAGCACACGGCCGCGGAGCGAAGTGCTCTTCTGCAGCCTATTATTAGCCCACTCTCACGAGGTCCAGATGACAGCAGAGGACAAAGAAACACAAAGAAAAGACAAGACTCACAGTTCTTAGGAGTCAGCCCTACTGGGCAGGCATGGATGCAGAGAAATTCCCAGCCTGACGTCACAATCAGGTGACCTTGCTTTGCAGAGGACTTGCTATAGCCGGTTTTCAGTCTAATAAGGTGTTCCTGGGTGTTTAGCCCTAGGATGGACCTCTGGGAGAGCGAGTGTTTTTGGAGCCGGTTTGGTCCACTCCCACGAGGTCCGGGTGACAGCAGAGGACAAAGAAACACAAAGAAAAGACAAGACTCACAGTTCTTAGGAGTCAGCCCTACTGGGCAGGCGTGGATGCCTACTGTAACTTTTTTAAGGCATAGAATAACCAAGACAAGACTTCCTGAAGTAGCAGGTTTTAATTAGTCTACACTTTGCAGCTCTCTTGGCTCAGACTGGGAATGAATTGTTGACAAAAAAAGTTCATGATTTTGTGGGGCCTGGGATTGGCCTTTGACTCATTGCCCAAGACTAGATAATTAGTGAGCAGGTCCGGGAGGAAATCTTAAGTCTTTGCACAAATGTACCAGTTTGCCACAGTTAAAAAAAATATTACCTAAATTTGTGGTTCTGAATTTGGACCTCTTACCCAGTTATTGAATAAACAATTAAAAGATGTAAAATAGTCTTTGACCCAGTTTTTAGAAACTTTGGACAAAGCCTATCCTCGATAGTGAACCTATGGCAATCGTGCCAGTGATGGCATGAGAAGATCTTGCAACTGGCATGCGAGAAGGTCCACAATTAAGATACATGGTGTACAGTGGGATGTGAGTGTGCCCGTGTCTGCTTTGCAGCTTACCTGGCAACAGGGCCAGACTGGCCATTGGGAGGATCAGGCATTGAGCAGCCATTTGGGCACTCGGGCTCAAAAAGATTAGCCATCATGGTTGGGTGGTCTTCTTGGGTATAACAGGATAGCTGGATCCATTTTGGTTCCCTGGAGTTTGCCTCTTACATAGCAGGCCACAAAAGCCATCTCACTAGGAGTCATATGAGCCCTGAAATTCAATGAACTAATGTTTCTACAAATAAGCAGAAATTGAATGTTACCTTCTGTCTCTAATGGTATGTAAACAGCCTGATAATCTACATTGGCATTGTTAAAAGCTAATGATTTTGTCAGGAGCTTCTGTATTTACTTGTTTTGTTTTGTTTGTGAGGGGGTTGGGCCACACCCGGTAGTGCTCAGGGGTTACTCCTGGCTATCCGCTCAGAAATAGCTCCTGGCAGGCACGGGAGACCATATGGAACTCCAGGATTCAAACCAATCACCTTAGTCCTGGATTGGGTGTTTGCCTTGCTGTGCTATCTCTCTGACCCCTGTATTTGCTTATTTATAATCTGCCTCAAGATAGCATCTGTCATGGGGCCAGAGCAGTGGTGCAGATGGTAGGGCATGTGCCTTGCATGCTCTAACCTAGGATGGACATCAGTTCAATCCCAAGCATCCTGTATATTCCCCCAAGCCAGGAGTGATTTCTGGGTGCATAGACAGGAATAACCACTGAGCATCACCGGTGTGGCCAAAAAAGCAAAAAACAACAAACAAACAAATAAAAACAAAAAAGATAGCAACTGTCAGTTTTCCCAGAAATTCTGTGTAGGGCTCAAAAACAGCCTGAAAGACTTTTTATAAAACTGCCCTTAAATTCTGCACCCATATTAAACTTCTTTCCTAAGCACACAATGCAATCTTTCTGACCAATTCCAAAATAAACATAAGGTAAAGTTGCCTGCATATGGGGTACCTAGAAAGCCCCTTCCCCTATCAAAAGTTCACAAGACAACTGACCTCCTGTAACCATTCTTCCAGAATGACCTAAGTTATTAAGTTTGGTTTTAGTTCTGTCAGAAAAACACATAATCCACTGCATAATTTGGGAAGAACTCAAGCAGGCCTTAGTAAAAGTACTAAATTCCTGAGGGGTCCACAACCCACCTTCACTCTAGATAGTACAGATTTCAAGGCAATACAGAGAATGTGAAGGATATTGTGTGCAGACTTTCTAAAATCAATTAAGCCTGCATAATTTGAAGTTTGGTTATTTTACCTGATAGGAAGAAGCTGTTTCTGTTATATGCATTCATCTCACATTCTCTACAGAGTTGTGGAGGAAAAATGGGTGGTAATCTTTGTAGTGGGCTGTTGCTGGCTTATTTTTAGATTTTGTTTTATCTGGTATATTAATGTCAGCAGTTGGCAGACATACCCTGCTCATGGATTGACAGGATTAATATAATTAAAATGGCAATACTCCCCACAGCATTGTAGATTTAATGCAATTCCTCTAAAGATACCCATAACATTCTTCAAAGAAGTGGATCAAATAGTCCTGAAATTCATTTGAAACAATAAACATCCATGGATAGCTAAATCAATCAAGGAATGTCGAGGCATTACTTTCACCAATTTTAAATTGTATTACAAAGCAGTAGTTATTGAAACAGCATGATATTGGAATAAAGACAGATCTTAAGATCAGTGAAATATACTTGAGTATTCAGAGAATGTTTCCAGGCATAAAATCAATTAAGTTTTGACAAGGGGGAAAGAAATCTAAAATGGAGCAAGGAAAGCCTCTTCAACAAATAGTGTTGGCACAACTGATTAGCTACTTGCAAAAAAGTGAACTCAGACCACCAACTAACAGGAAGGTCAACTCTAAATGGATTCAAGACCTTGATATCAGGCCTGGTACGATATGCTATATAAAACAACAGGAAGGTACAACACAACATGACATTGAGACTAAAGGCATTTTCACATAGGAAACAGCACTCTCCAAACAAGTGGAAGCAGAGATTAAACAGATGGGACTATATTAAGCTGAGAAGTTTCTGCACCTCAAATGAAATAGTGCTTAGGATACAAAAGCTAACCACAGAATGGGATAAACTATTCCCCCAATACCCATCAGATAAGGGGCTAATATCCAAAATATACAAGGTACTGACAGAAATTAACAAGAAAAAATATGAGCCCATCAATAAATGGGAAGAAGAAATTAATATACACTTCCTCAAAGAAGAAATACAAATGGCCAAAAAGACACATGAAAATATGCTCCACATCACTGATCATCAGGGAGATGAACATCAAAATAACTATGAAGTACTATCTCATATCACAGAGACTGGCACACATCACCTGAAAGCAATTCTCTACCAGGGAAGACCCTACCACTGATCTGGCATAGACCTATTCAACAGAGATTTGCCTTTAACACACAGAGGACTTAACAACAACAATGACCGGCTTTCAAAAATGAGCTCTCTGCATCATCCTCTAATTGTGAATGAAACTAAAGGGTACTCCGCATCATCCTGACTTTTATATAGGATATGGACATATTCCAAGATCCTTGGCTACAGAAACCTGACACCAACCACAGTGACTGTGTGAAAAATAAAAGTGTATTGGCACTACAGACAATGACTTGGGTTGGGCAACCTAATATGCCTGGAACCTAGAGTTGGTCTTATGCTAGAAAACTTCAGGGGTAAGGTCTCCTTGTTTTTAGGTCAAGACTTTTCCTTTCCATGTTCTTTCCATGTTCCCTATATTTTGATGGGCCTATACAAACAATTTTCACACTAACACCATCTTTGCTGTGCTCCTTTGACTCATCTTAATGAAATAATATATTATGATCAACTGTGTCAACAATACTATAGCCTTTAAGGTTAAAGGAGTTGCATAAATTTTGTGACTTTGGATTGCTTTGTGTACTGCTAAGAAATGTTATATGTACTACAACCTGGGGGCTCTAGAGACAAAGTAAATGTGCATGTATTTTGTTTTATTTTTCTTAAAATAAAACTTGTAGTTTATAAATGGGTCTGGAGCATCTGAGTGTTTATTTTTTATTTTATTTGTATATAATAATGGAATGACAGAGTGTGAAAAATTGAAACCCACTACTTCATGAAGGCAATAAAACCATGGGCAAAAATTGCCAGGAGTAGCTTTGTAAAGATTTTTGAAATTAAATAAGCTCTTTAAAAACTAAAAAAAAAATCTAAGAAAAAGAGAAAGAAAGGAGACTGGCACACATCAAAAAGAACAAGAACAATCAGTGCTGATGGGGATGTGAAGAGAAAGGAACTTTCATTCACTGCTGGTGGAAATGCCGTCTAGTCCAGCCTTTATGGAAAAAAACCTGGAGATTCCTCAAAAAACTGGAAACTCCCATATGATCCAGCTATATGACTCTTAGTGCACACTCAAAAATACAATTCAAAAATCCTTTCCTCACACCTATGTTCATTGCAGTGCTATTTACAATGGCCAGACTCTGGAAACAACCAAGATGCTCTTCAATAGAGGAATGGCTAAACAAACTGTAGTACATGTACACAATGAAATATTATGCAGCCATCAGGAAAGATGAAGCCATGAAATTTTCCTATACATGGATGTACATGGAATCTATTATGCTGAGTGAAATAAGTCAGCTGGAGAAGGATAAATGCAGAAGAGTCTCACTCATCTATGGGTTTTAAGAAAAATTAAAGGCATTATTGTAATAATGCCCAGAGACAATAGAGATGAGGGATGAAAGAACCAGCTCACCACACCACAAAGAGTGATGAGTGCAGTTGGAGAAATAACTTCACTAAAAACTAGCATGACAATGTTAATGAGTGAGAGACATAGAATACCTGTCTTGAATACAAGCAGGGGTGGGGGACATTGGTGGTGAGAATGTTACACTGGCGAAGGAGGGTGTTCTGTTTATGACTGAAGCCAATTGCAATCATGCTAGTAATCATGTTGTTTAAATAAATATTAAAAAAATATTAGCAGTTAAAATTCCACTGATCAAGTGCCAGTGAAGGATGGTGAGTTACGAGTCTGGGGGATTTGGGTTTGACCATGTGTCACTACTGGGAAAGTACTTATTTTTCGAAGTTGGAGGTATTTCAGAAAGTGTGGCCTGTTCATCTACATTATAATGCTAATTAAGATCAATACTAGAATAACCAATATGTAAATTACTACTTCTGTATATTTTATATTGATTTCTGAAATAAAGAAGGTAGCAATATAAGTGAAGAATTTTCAGAGATCCCAGACCTAACATCAAGCCATTGTCATTACTTTGAACCAAACAGAAACTGGCACCTTTATTTGTGGTAGAATTATTCACTTGAGTAACCATGAAATCACCGCAGAAAACATCTCACCAGTTGTAGATAATGTCCATGTTCCAGGAGCCAGTGGAACTGGAAGTCCTCATGTCCCAATCTTGAGGGATTGAAGAGCATAGGTCTGGAAGCACACACTGACCAAGATATAATCCACACAAGGTTGAAGAGAATAAAGCACGTTCAGGAAACTTACACAAGCTTTCTGCTCACTAGCAAAAGATACCCAGTCACATAGACTAATTGTGAAAATTAAAACCTCAAGCAGCTTCTCTCTGAGACCTGAGGTCTTTATTGGGAAGAGAAAGACCACCTCCTTAGGTGAGCAACAAATGGGGAAAAGGACCATCTAGAGGTGCTTCTAGTTCACAAATAACAACTAAGAATTATCTTGAATAAAGTGAAAACTAGTTACTTCAACATTGGGTCACTTCCAATACCTCAGGGAAACAGCTGATGTTAAGTTGAGCAACTAACTATACTTTTTTTATTTAAACATCTTGATTAAAAATATGATTGTGATTAGGTTTCAGTCATGTAAAGAACACCCCCCTTCACCAGTGCAACATTCCCACCACCAATGTCCCAAATCTCCCTCCATCCCACTCCACCCCAACCTGTACTCTAGACAGGCTTTACAGTTCCTTCATTTATTCCATGGTTATGGTAGTTCTCAGTGTAGTTATTTCTATAACTGCACTCACCACTCTTTGTGGTGAGCTTCATGAAGTGAGCTGGAAGTTCCAGCCCTCCTCTCATTGTCACAGGATTGTTGCAAAAATGACTTTTATTTTTCTTAAAACCCATAGATGAGTGAGACTATTCTGTCTCTCTCTCTCTCTCTTCCTCTGACTTATTTCACTCAGCATGATAGATTTCATGTACATTCATGTATAGGAAAATTTCATGACTTCATCTCTCCTGATGGCTGCATAATCCATTGTGTATATGTACCACAGTTTCTTTAGCCATTCATCTGTTGAAGGGCGTAAGTATACATCTTATGTGTGGCCACGTATGTGTATTAGTTGTTGTATGTCATCTTAAATGTGGACCACAGGATCTGTTTACTCATTGCCTAAATCTGAGGCTTACTGATTAAAAACAGAGAAAACAAGACCTAGATAAAAAAAATTCTCAAGCTACATTTTAGGCAGTTTTTTTTACCCCATATCTCATAATGTTTTACTTACCAGGAAAGTTCCTGGTTTAATTAACAATTAGACTGACTCTGTATTAAAAATAGAAATTTCAACAATATTAAAATACTTTAATATAGAAGTATTTACTATTTAACTTTAAGAGAAATACTAAAACATCTGGCATAAATAACTATAGTCTAAGATAATTACAATAAATAAAATTAGTTTAACATATCATGTATTAATTTAGCATATAATAACTTTAAGATAATGAGATTGAATGCAAAATTTTGCTTCTCCTGTTTATTAGTAAAAATATCCTTAGGTTATATAAAAGGTATAAAGAAATAAATTTGGTCATACAAACTTTCAAGTAGTATTAAAAAGTTGTTAGCAATAGTTTCAATACAATTTCTAGATAATTTTTAAATAATAAATATTAAATTGATTTCTCTAACAAATGTTAATCTCTGAAATTTTTAATAAATTTAATCTTGAGAAATATTAAAGACTTTTTAAAGTACTTTTTAAAATTATAATCTACTCACAGGATCACCAAGCATTTCTTTTTTTTTAACTTTTTTTTTTATTTTAACACCTTGATTACATACATAATTGTGTTTGGGTTTCAGTCATGTATAGAACACCACCCATCACCAGTGCAACGTTCCCATCACCATTGTCCCAAATCTCCC
>PVKC010001014.1:8860-55528 GCA_004027635.1 Crocidura indochinensis
TTTTTTTTTTTTTTTGGCAGTGCTCAGGGGTTACTCCTGGGTCTATGCTCAGAAATCGCTCCTGGCAGGCATCCCAAGTGGGATGCCAGGATTCAAACCACCGACCTTCTGCATGAGAGGCAAACGCCTTACCTCCATGCTATCTCTCCATTCCCAAGAGACACATTTTTAAAACCGAAAATACATAGGGTAGTACACTGGTTTTAGTTTCAATAAGTTTTTATTGAGAATATTCTACATGCAAGTATCCACATAGATTGGGAGGATACAAACAACAAAACTAATGAAACAAAAACTGTAGAATATTATATATTGATAGCGTAAAATTTTATAAAATTCGCCTTCCAATGTAGAGAAAATTACATTCTGACAATGACTGACAAAGTCACAACACTAATGTGAACATTGGCCTTGCATTTCCTTGGATAGTTTGAGTAAGTCAGGTTTGTATGCTGTTGTTTTTAATTTTAGGTACGATTCCAGGTTCTCATCGATGAGATGATTTCTCAATTTACTCTTGATAAGATTCATGCTTAAAAATGATTGTTCGCATAAATATGTAGTCCTGAACAACGAAAGAACAGCAAACTCTAGCCTTTTTAGTTGATTATCTGAGTCAGGAATACTATTCCAGGTGTTAAAAATCAACATATCTTCCTTCTCCAGGTCTTTCAAAGCAGACCACTTGTGCTGTGAACAATGTTCACATTTGTGTTTCTCCAATATTTCTAAATTAGCACAAAGATGTTCAAATTTCGAGCTCCACAGTTTTGTTTTTTAAATCCAGAAATTGCATTTCAAAGTTGCCAATGTCAATATTAAAGGGAAAAAATTAATTTTGTTACAGTGGCATCCAGAGGATTTTTAACAAAGGCCAACATCACCTTGCTGTTTCTGAAATCCTGAAACCTCTTGAGAAAACCTTCCCTCTTATTTAAAAGTGCTGTTTTAAAATAGGTAATGTCAATATCAGAATTATTTTTTTGGCGATATTTCAACAGGCTGGGAAGGTGAATCCAAGTTTCTCTGTCAAAATCTTGAGCAAATGAAATAACTTCTTCTAACATCGAAAAAATTGTGTTTCCTTTCCCCTGTAGTTTTTGAGTAAGCTGATTTAGATGTGAAGTAACATCCACCATGAAATACAGTTATTTTTTTTTTTTTTTTGGTTTTTGGGCCACACCCAGTGACGCTCAGGGGTTACTCCTGGCTATTTGCTCAGAAGTCGCTCCTGGCAGGCACGGGGGACCATATGGGGAACCGGGGGATCGAACCGCGGTCAGTCCTAGGTTAGTGCAGGCACCTTATCTCCAGCATCACCACCCGGCCCTGAAATACAGTTTTTGAATCCACTGATCATTTGTTAATTCTGGATAGTGAACACCCTTCTCAAGGAAAAATGCTTTGATTTCTGATAATAAGTAAGCAAAACATTTCAAGACTTTTACCTTGATAACCAAAATGTGCTGAAAATTTGAAACCCTACAATATGGCGATAAAACAGGTGAAAGAGAAAAACCTTTTAACAATCTTTAAAAGCAAGAACAGTGTTCCAGAGAAAAGTAGTGATTTCACTGAAAGGAAAAAACTCTGTTGACACTTTAGTGTGTGCTGCAAGACACCAAACTAAAATACACACAAAAACAAAAATGGCACTTTGAAAAAGGCATATGATATATCATAAAGGAATTATGATAGAGTGCCTGAAACATTTTGAAAATAATTTTTTATTTAAGCATATTTGTTACAAAATTATTCATACTTGAGGTTCAATCATAGAATGTATACCACCCTTCACCAGTGAAATTTCTCCACCACCAATGTCCCTTGTTTCCTTTCCCTTCACTCTCCTCTGTCTATGTCAGGGGCAGGCATTTTGCTTTTTTCTCTCTATATCTTTTCCTTTATGACACTGAGGGTTGCAAAATTTCCTTTATGACACTGTGGTTTGCAATATTGTTAATTAAAGGGTACCATACATGTCACATCCATTTTCAGCATCCAGTTCTTATCTGAGTGATAAGTTCCAACTATCAATGTCATAATGTACCTTTCTCTATTCTATCTGAACTCACAACATTTTATGGCAAGCTTCCTATCATAGACTAGTCCTCCTGTCCCTCATCCCTATTTTCTCTAGTATTGCCATTTATTATTCTTATATGCCACAAATGATTATTCTGTGTTTACATCTTTCCTTCTGACTCATTTCACTCAGAAAAATAATCTGATGTGTTGATATATGTACAGATGATGTACTGCGCATGGCTCAGTGCTTTTGTGTAGTCAAAAGAAACAGAAATTGCACACCCATGCATTGTATCCACTCATTGTATCATAGACAGGATTCAAAAAGCTCCCTGTTTTTACTAAACTCTGTGACAGATGACACAATAAAGATAATTTGTGACATTCACAATTGTGATCAAATCCAGGATATTCACCATCCTGGGTGACAGTATGGATGCCCACTACTAGCATCTTCTCCATGAAGAAGTGAAGTGGCTGTTTAGGGGAAGGGTGCTCTCTTACCTTGTTGGAAAGAGGGAAGAAGTAGTGCAGTTCCTGTGAGAGCAGACTTCTGACTTTGTACAGCCCCAGTAGGACAAGGAATGGGTAGCTAAGCTTACATATTTGGCAGACATTGTTCATTTTCTCTATTAATTAATATTTCTCTGCAGGGGAGTTTCACAAGTAGTTTTTACAGTGAGACATAAGATGGACGTGTTCAAAAAAGAATCTGATTCTGGGATAGCTGTGTCTCAGAAGAAGATATAGAAATGTTTCCACTCTTACAAAAAATTTTTATTGGAACTTATATTATGCAGAAAGTCATAATCAATATGAAAAACAACACTTAAGAGCATTAACTCACAACTTTAATCATGAGTACTCTGAACATGATAATCCACGGAAAAGAAAACTCTGGGTGGAAATGCCTTCATGGAAGATGCCCAACCACTCTTGTGCAAAATAAAATATGTGTTTTAAGATCACTCCAGATATTGTATTTCTAAATCCCACCCAACCTGGTCTGAAGAAGCAGGGTAGCAGGAAAGAAATAATAAACCAAGCTAGCCATGGAGTGTATGGCCATTTACTTTGTACTCTCTGCCTCGAGCCCAAAAAGCTAGAACACTTTTCTTTATTAAAACCAATTCCCAGGGGCCGGAGAGATGGCATGGAGGTAAGGCGTCTGCCTTTCATGCGGAATCCCCATGTCCCACATGGTCCCCTGTGCCTTCCAGGAGCAATTTCTGAGCATGGAGCCAGGAGTAACCCCTGAGCACTGCTGGGTGTGACCCCAAAACTACAAAAAACAAAAAAACAAACAAAAAAAAACAATTCCAATACCAGGTCAAGAGAGAGAGACAAAAGTACATATTCAGTGGGCTTTTACATATCAAAGGAAGAAGTTTCAGAAAGGATAACATTGGGGCACACCTTTGTTTAGGGTTGATACTGGGTGTCATCTTACACTCTTGGAGCCAGCTGCAGGGGCTGCACACAGGGCATGCACTGACAAAGGCAAGGAGCAGAGTCCTGACTCTTGATGCAACTGCCCGGCACACAGAAGAGCCAAATTAAAAGTGGAAAGAGCCACAGGTGGCTCGCTAGCTGCAGGTTGCCGACCACTGCCCTAGGCTTTCCCCATTCCCCACCCCCACCCCACCCCACCCCCGGGCCCCAGAGAGAGGATTTGGGTGGGGACTTTGACCTTCCGGACTTTCAGCTCTGGAAGGATCTCCTTCCTTCCTGGGAGCCCTGAGGTTCTGCCAGCATGGGGTTTGGCAGCCCTCCGCCATGTCAAAGGTCTCCTTAACCAGGCCTAGGATGGGGTGCAGGACATGGGTCACCCCAACACCCCTCTACCTCCTTCTTCTGGAACTCCAGAGCTTCCCCTGGGCCACATGCCTGGACAAGCCAGCAAGGTGGGAATAGCAGCACAATAGGTTCTGGCAGCACAATAGGTTCTGGCTTCAGGAAGTCCCAGGGAAGTTTTCTTACTAAACCTGTGCATTGTGACACATATTGACAAATATTTGAATATCATTGTGTTTAATCTGTCATAATCTGAAAGCCGCCTAGGAGCTCATTTTATTCCTTCACTCACTCACTCCCACTTCCTATTACCCCACATTTAACCATTTTTATGTACTAATAATTTTTGTTTTGGCCAAGGTGGATTACATATCTTTCACAGTAATTTTTTGGGTGGAGTCTGAAGCTTCAGAAGGCAACATATGGATAGCATGGCTCCACCCTGCAGGCTTTTGGGCCTATCTTAGGGGATGATGCAGTATCAGATGCCCCCCCACCCAGCTTTCTCTCTTTTTCCCTGTTTTTCAGGGGGCAGGGAGGGGACTGGTGATCTTCAGGATTCCAGCAATTAGGAAGCAAAAGCTTCAGCAGCAACACGAGGAAGACATGGCTCCATGTGGTCTTCACTTGTCCAAATCACAGACAAAAGTGGTGTCACGGAAAAACACCCTCCCTCTTGACTATTTCTAAAACATAAAAGGGACACGTGTATCTCCTTTGTATACTTCATATGTATTCCTTTAACATCTATAAATCTTTTCGAATATCCTCATATAGTGACAATTTGCCCACTCGTTTTGATATTTGATTGTTTGATTTTCCCCATTTGAGATCTGTTTTATAAGCAATACTGGTAGAAGAGTATCTCTGTATAGAATTCATGTTTGAATCAAGTTATGGGAAATGTTAAACTTTACTCATTGGCCCCCAAATGCACCAAAAATATCTTGTGGCATGGTTTCTCTTTTGCATAGGCACATTAAAATGAGAAAATAATACATAGGCAAACAAGTTCTTATCTAATAGAAATGGAAACACAAATTCGGTAATGCAATTAGACCTTATATCCTGAACATTGGTGAAATGATTTGGCTTAGGCCCCAGAAGAATGGGCATCACACACACACACACCTGAACAATGGATAACATCTATGGAAACAACCACAATTGTCTATAATATTGCCAGGATCTAAGCCTCTACCAGGGAAGATCTACCACTGCTTTAGCATTGATTTACTCCAAAGAGTGCTCTCAACACCCAGACAACTCAGCAATAGTCTTGCAGGGCAGATAGCTCAGCATTTAATGGTATGCTGAAACTGGAGGATGCTCCACTTCAGCCTGGCATTGATGAAAGAAATGCATAGAATCCAGAATCTTTAAATATAAGAACCTGATACAACAATAGCTAAAGTGTGAAAAAGCTTCAAGGGGACCACGGAGAATGACTCAGGTTAGACAGACTGGTATGCCTGGAAACCAGAGTCAGTCTTAAACCAATAAACTTCTGGGATGTGGCTTCTTGTAATCAGGCCAAAAATTTTTTTCCCATTTTCCCCATATTTTTCTGGACCTATGCAAACACTGATGATTGCCACTATCACACATTTACTATATTTTTTACTCTTATCCTTTAAGGAAATAAAATACAATTTACCAAACTTAAAAACAAATAACTGTAGTAGAATGCCTGTCTGAATACAGGCAGGGAATGGAAAGGGGGGAGGAGAGAATGTTACACTGGTGAAGAGGGGTGTTCTGTTTCTGACTGTAACCCAACTATGATCATGTTACTTAAATAAAAAATATATTTAAAAAACAATTACAAATCCCATAGATAGAGATAAAATACTGAAAGCAGCAATATCAAAAAAAAATTACATTCAAAGGAGCATCTTTAAGACTTGTAGCAGACATTTCACAAGAAACTATCAAGGCCAGAAGACAGTAGTGGGATATTGTGACAAGACTGAATTAAATGGAGGCTTCACCTAGAATACTACAGCCAGTTCGACTCGCATTCAGGTTTCAAGGAAGGATACATAGCTTCAAGGATAAGCAACAGCTCAGAAACTTCACAGATACAAAACTAGCCTTAGAGGAAAAACTAAAAGGTCTACTTTGAGACAAGACAGACCAACAGACACACCAAACTAATACACAAAGATGACATCATCTCCTTCAATGTCAATGGACTAAATGCATCAGTTAAGAGACACAGAGTGGCAAAATGGATCAAATAAATGAACCCAAACTTTTGCTGCTTACAAGAAACACACCTGAATATTCAGAACAAACATAGACTCAAAATCAAAGACTGGAGGAAAATCATCCAAGAAAACAACACCCTTACAAAAGCTGGAGTGGTCATATTAATATCAAATGACACAAACTTTATACTAAGAAGTTTAAGGGACAAAGATGGACATTTTGTACTAATCAAGGGATATTTACAGCAGGAAGAAATCACTCTCTTAAACATATATGCACCCAATGAGGAACCAGCAGAGTATTTAATACAATTGTCGACAAATCTGAAAGAGGACATCAATAATAATAGCACAATAATTGTGGGAGATCTCAACATGGCCCTGTCAATGGTTGATAGGTCAACCAGACTAAAACCCAATAAAAATATACTAGTCCTGAAAAGAGAAATAGAAGAAAGATGCCTAGGATACATTTTATATATGTATAGATATGTATAGATGTATATATATATATATATATATATTATATATACTAGGTTATAGTGTGTAAATAGATTTTAATGCAGGTTTCTTGGGATGGAGTGCATAATATATATATATATATATATATATGTATATAGTGTATGTATGCTACCTTAATTTGAAAAAAAATGAAAGTCATAAACTACAAAATATATAAATTTTGCATTAAAATTTAATTTTGCTTTAGAAACATTTAGTATTAAATTAAAATTTTTAATTAATGTCATGTGTTATTTTATATTGAGTAAGTAGAAATACATTTATGAAATATAAATATTAAGTACTTCTGTCATTATATAATTTGCAACTATTGATTTTTCAATAATTGCTTCTTAGCTAATTCAGGAAACAGCAGAAGGTAATCTATTACCTTCTGTTATCTTTAGTAATTCTATTACCTATTAGTACAGAAGGTAATCTGTACTAGTCTTACAGCGATCATATACCATACACTATACATTTTCTAGGTAAACCTCAATATTCTTTTATGTTTCACAAGCAATATGGACAAATAGGATATAATGCTTTTATATTTTTTTTATTTTCAATAGTTACTTAATACTTGCCACCTCTATATGGAAAATATTAGTTGATACTGAATGATCAGTAAATGTTACCAGAGGAAATGAACTACTTAATTTTATTTATGGTTTAAATAAACTGACAGTGTTCAGGGACTTTTCATGGCTTTTTACTCAGGGGAAACCCCTGATCATGATTGAGAGGACTATCTATGATGCCTTATACTCTGTACTGTCTCTCTAGCCCTGAAGATCAAGCCATAATGACTGAGTTTCTTATACTCTACTATCTCTTGAGTCCTATCATTGAGTCCTTTTTTTTTTTGAAAGTAAAAAATTAAAAATTCCTAACTTCATTTAGAAATTCTAAAGAAAGAAGAGGGAGAGGTAAAAAAAAGACAGAGAGTACCCTAATCATGAGAAAGTGTAGGCTTCTTACAGTTAGAAAAAGTTCTAGTACACATGCTAATGTTAAAGTATGAAAGAATGAAAGAAAAAATCTCAAAAGGTGGGATGTGAGTGACATGTGTGTGCAGACATATGCATTTTCTATATTTATTTTAAAGGAAATTTAAAAGAAAATTCTTTAATATGTGACCTTTGTCTATTACTCCTAAATTGTTTATAATATTTTCTATTTTGTCCTGTGATACTATCATTGAGAATTGTTAAATAATCTTGAAAATTACTGAACCTACCTGATGATAACGATAATTTTAAGACTTTTAAGTGCTCTCCTTGATGTCTCACTACTTTTATGGCTGTCTTCAAAATTCAGTCTCATTTACAAAAATCTCTATGTAGATCTATTGCAAATTGTATATAATGTTCTGCTCATCATGCCCTCATCAACATAGTTTGAGGTTATTAATAGCATGATAATTTTGAAGTGTTATGTAAAAGAAGAATCCTTTTATGTAAAGGAGATCACATTAATCCAAACTGAAGTTAATGCAGTATGAGCTTGAGGGAAAAGAAATTTGAATGCAAATCAAATTAAATTTTTCTGGAAGTGCCTCAAAGTCTGTGAGAAAACCACTAACTGTAATTAAAACTTTATTTTTCTTATATTTGATTAGAAAAAGAGTCTCTATACCCTTAGAAAATGTTTGTCAAAAAAAAACTTTATAATACCTCTCATCCTATTTTATTATTTATTGAATAGAAATGTTTCACCAGGACTATTTAATAGAATCAGGAGTAAAACAAGCACATTGAACACATATTTTGAATAACAGATCATAGATACACTAAAGGTTTCTCTTTACATAATATTTCTGTAAGTGAAAAAAGAGAAATATACTTAAAAAAGGAGGAAGCAAATAATAACTTTAAGAACTATCAAATTACAAGCATCAAAGTTAGTAGGCTTTGTAGAATGTCTACTATGTTGTGACCCCTCTTTGTCCCTATCTGTCTTACTGTGACCTGTTTGGAATATCTGTTTAATTATAATGTTTCCTTTTTGGAATGTCTGCCTTATTGATATCTCTCTGGGTCATTTAGGGCATAGTAAGTATTCTTACATCATATATTTGGTGAATCTTTTCTTTATTTTTTGTTTTTTTTTCTCATGCCATTTTTATTTGTAACTTGTTTTTTATACTCTCATTAGCTTTAGATTACTGAAACCAAGAATTCTTTAAAGAGAAATAAATTATATCACTTCTCCAAAGATAAAGTAATCCTAATATAAAATTGATATTTGGTAGACTTAGGTCCTTTTAACAAATTCAGAAAAATGGGTAATAATTTTTAAACAAACTCTACAGAAGTCACCCCAATCACAAATTGAAGGAGAAATAAGGAAGGGTACCAAGACCAAGCAGTCGTATAAACATCAAGTAGAAATAAAAAATGATCAGACTTAAATACCAAATTCAAAGCCAAGGACAACAGAATCGATACACAATCTACAATAAGCTAAACATAGAGGAGACGACTTATACTAGAAGCCCAGTGGGTGAAGAAGCAGGATATGGAATGCATGTCGTGACCAGGGGTAGAGGGAGGACAACATTGGTGGTGGGAATACCCCTGATTCAATGTCACTATGTACCTAGAATATTACTGTGACAGATTTTTAATCCACTGTGGTAAAAATAAAAATAAAATTTTTCAAAAAAATAAAAAAATAAAATGAAGGAATGGGAATATAACTTAATATTTATTCTATCTTTGCAAAAAATATTCTTTTTTTTTTGTGTTTTTTTTTTCTTTTTTTGGGTCACACCCAGCGGTGCTCAGGGGTTACTCCTGGCTCCATGCTCAGAAATTGCTCCTGGCAGGCACAGGGGACCATATGGGGCACCGTGATTCGAACCGATGACCTTTTGCATGAAAGGCGAATGCCTTACCTCCATGCTATCTCCCGGGCCCCGCAAAAACTATTCTTTATTTTTTCCATAATCTTCATAAATTTCTTAACTAACCTTGTTTGGCACATTTTAAGGTGATGGTAGCATATTGTAAATAGAGTTGCAGTGAACATAGGCATGCAAAAGGCATTTTTATATTGTGTTTTTGTGTTCCTAGGGTACAACCCTAGAAGTGGTATAGCTGGATCATATGAAAGCTCAAATTTCAGTTTTTTTGAGGTATCTCCATATTCTTTTTCAGAAAGGCTGGACTAGATGACATTCCCAGCAAGCCAGATGCCAACAACAGATTAGTGGCTAAAGAAAGTGGTATATATACACAATGGAATATCATGCAGCTGTAAGGAAAAATGAAATCATAAAAATTTCCTACACATGGATGGATATGGAAATTAGTATACTGAATGACATGATTCAGAGAAAGAGAAATAGACTCAGTATAGTGTCATTTGTGGGATTTAAGAAAAACAAAAGTATGGTACTAATACCCAAGAGACTATAGAGATGAGGTTTAAAAGGACCAGATCATAATATGAAGCTTATCACAAATATTGGTGAGTGCAGTTAGAAAAATAATAAAATGCCTATCTTGAAGACAGGGGGTGGGGGGGAAGGAGGGAGGTGGGGGTATTGTTGGTGGGAAGGTTGCACTGGTGAAGGGGGTATGTACTCTTTTCTTTGATCACTGAAACTAACTACAAACATGTTTTTAACCATAGTGCTTAAATAGATATTAATAAAAATAAAGTTATAAATAAAAAACAGAAAAGCTAAATAAAACTTCAATATATTAGAGAACCAAGCAGAATAATACCTTATGAGGGAAAAAAGTGAAGTGGGTGAAAGTAATAGAATTTTTTATGGAAAGAGGAAGAAATGTCATTTATAACAGTCGTAGGAATAAGTGATTGGTGATTCTTATGAAGGATGACTATTGAGCTAATACAGATTAAAATGAGGGATGGAGATAAGCAGTTGATTAGGTAAGAAAGTTGCAAGCCACACAATTATTTCATATGTAGACTACAGAAAGGAAATAGAAGGAAAACAGCAATTGTTCAGTAAGATGGTATTTGCTTTGCACATAGCTGACATGGGTGTGATCTCAGACTGGCATCCCATATAGTACCTTAATTTGTCAGGAGTGATTTCTGAGCATAGATGCAGGAAAATCCCTGAGTGCTGCAAGGGGATAGCATTTACCCCCTCTCTCAATCCAAGGCCACCTCTCTTATAAACAAAATGGACAGAACAAATGGCTGAAGGCAACAAAACCTGAAAATGACTTACAGAACCTACAGAAATTCATTAATATAAGTGATAATTTGTAATTTTTTATTTGAATTTCTATGATAATAAATGATGGTAAGGTTTTTTTATGTACTAAATTTCAGCCTAGCTGTCTTTTTTAAGGAAGTATCTGTTCATCACATTCCTCATTTTTGAAGGAGATTGTTTCAGTGTGGTTGTTAGATTTTAGAAGTGCTTTCTATATCTTGGATTATTAGCGTTCCATCATATAACTTAATATTTTCTGCTATTTGGTAGGGAAATTATGATTTATCAGTCTGTGAGGTATCATTTTGTTCTAGTCCTTATTTCATTTGAGGTCCAGAGACTTTTTCAATTTATATTTATTTATATATAGTATAACCTTCAGGTGTTTATCATGTTGATTGCTATAATATAGATAGGAATTTGCTTATCTTTGCTTCATTTGTTTAGTCATTAGCACTGAACTACAAATTGGTCACTGTCAATGCCACAAAAAATGTCACTCAAAGTAAGTGAATATCATGAAGGGTTGTTCTACCAAACAACATGCTTTGAAACTGCATCTGGTCCAAATGGACTTGGAAAGGACTCCAGAGAATTCTCTTATGGTTTGCAGGAGAGGAAGAAATAGAAGGATGTGGAAATGATAGAAGAAACACTGCATGCAAGACAAAGGCCTTCCTGTCCTATCTTTCCATGTCCTAAAGAAATCCTAGATTTGTATCCAGCATGTGGAGGCCTAAACGTAAGTGAAACTGGAAGACTGTGGAAACCCCTTGGTTTAAGGGACATTTTTCTTGTTAAGTCACGTGGGCAGTGCTTCATTCTCCAGTAATTAACTTCAAGGAGTTACCACAAAGACTGGCTATTTATTTATTTATTTATTTTCAAAAGAACCCTTGCCTTGAGGATACAATGCTCCAGACTGGAATTGAATACTTGTGATTACAAGTAATCCTGGAAGCCTCTATTTTTCTCTCTGTGTATGTATTAAAAGTCCCTAGGAATTAGAGTAATTAAACAGTGTATAGGGTGCCCACTTTGCATGAGAATGACTGGGTTTGATCCCTGTTTTTCCCCCTGTGGTTCCCTGAATCTACCAGACATATCGAGAGCAGAGGCAGGAGTCAACCCTGAATACCACTGGGTGTGGCCCAGAACCCTAAAACAAACAAAACAAACCAACCATCACCAAAACACCAAACAACCCAGGTGTTTCATACCAACATAATTCAAGTAGTATAGGAAATACTGAGTCTCAACAAAAGGGGCCATCTGAAAAAAAAAAAAATTTCAGGCCATTGAATAGAAAATCTGGTTAAGATCATTATTCAAAATGCTTAGTGATAGTTTGAAAACAATGAAGATGTTAATAAGAAAAGTTTATGGTAATTTTTTAAGGGACATACAAGATAAATAAAAATATAGACTAGAGTAAGAAATTGGGCTCCATTGAAGTGTAGCAGAAAAAATATATTTTTGTTTCATACCTGGTGTTACTCATGGGTTTCTCCTGGCTATGTGCTCAGTAATTGCTCCTAGCTTGGGGGACCATATGGGATTCTGGGGGGTCCAACCACAGTCCATCTCAGGTCAGCCACATGCAAGGCAAATGCCCTTCTGTTGTGTCACTGCTCTGGTCCTTAACAGGAAAAATTCTGATCGAGAAATATGTATATATGAAATATATTTTATATTATTTACTTATTTGTGTGTGTTTTGAGATACATGTAGGGATGTTCAGGGCTATGTCTGGTTAAGTGCTCAAGAATCATTCTTAACAGTGTTCAGGGTGCTACTATATTGAGTGTTGAGATGAATGTTGGTCATGTGCGAGGTAAATGTCTATTATCATATATCCCTTCTAACCAGATACTTTTGAAGCCTCAAACACAGAGATAAAAAGTGATGTTAAAACATTAATTTTTGACAGTGTTCAGGGTACCATATTAAGTGTAGAGGTGAAGTCTCTAACTTTTGATGGTTAGTTCAGTTCCCTTAGTCATAGTTTTCAGCATGTGCAAGGTAAATGCCTACCATAATGATATCTCTTCAGTCCAGCTACTTTTAAAACCTCAAACACAGAGATAGATAGTGATTTATAAAAATTTATAGTTGAGGTAATGATTTAAATATTTTTCTGATACATCAGAAAAATATTTAAATCATTACCTCAACTATAAATGTACCCACTATATATATATATATATATATATATATATATATATAGTGGGTAAGTCACACTCAGTCAAGCTGAGTTCAATTCCTGACACCCCATGTAGTTCCTTTATCCCAATCAGGAGTAATCCCTGAACTATTTTTTTTCATTAATATTTTTATTTCAATTATGAGAACAAAGATGCAAAGAAAGAGGACAAGATAGGGTTACAGTGGAAGGAAAGTCACTCATAAAATAATTCTCAGAAGAAGTCCTCTTGCTGATATGTTAACTTTGAATTTTCGGCCAACGAACATTAAGATAAATAAAACAGAATCCATGTACAATTACTTGAAAAAAACAATTGCAATTGTTTTTCAAGACCCCAAATTATAATATTATAATTATAATATTATATAATTATATACATTATAATGCTTCTTAATAGCACACAAGGCTATCTATAGCCATAAAACGTATGTAACTCCTTAAACATTAGAGTCATACTATTTTTTAACATTTCCATTTAAGTGTGTTTTTTGTAAGGATTAGAGTCAAAGGAGCACAGTAAAAAACGGTGTTAGAGTGGCAATTGTTGTTTGCATAGGCCCACCAAAATATGAGGGGCATGGGAAGAAATAACCTTGACCTAAATACATAGAGACCCTATCCTGAAGTTTCCTGGCATAAGACCGACTCTAGGTTCCAGGCAAGCTAGATAGTCCAATCCAATACATTGTAGTGCCAACACACGTTTATTTTTTACACAGTCTCTATTGTTGGTATCATGTTTCTGTATCAAAGATCCTTGAATCTGCATATGCTGCATTGAAGTCAGGATGTGGAGCATCCTCCTGCCTCACCTCATAATTAAAGGGCTATGCATGAAGCCCTATCCTGTAAGCAGGTCCTTGTTGTTGTTAATCTTCTCAGTGTTAAGGAAAGACTCTTCAGAGCAGTTCGATGTCTGAGCAGTGGTAGGGTCTTCCGTGATAGAGGATTGCTTCCTAGTGATGTTATAGAGAACTTGGATGTTACATAGATGGCTTCCATGGTTCAGAGTTGAATGGATAATGCCCTTTCTTCTGGGGCCTGTGACAGGTCATTATGTCAGTGTTCAGGGTATAAGGTCCCTTTACACTACATGATTTGTGTGTTCTAATCTCTATTAAATAAGATCTTATTTGTATGTATAGTATTTTCCCATTTTAATGTGCCTATGCAAAAAAGGAACAATGCCACGTGGTGTTATTGGCAAACATGGGGAGCACATAAACAAGTCCAACAAACTCAATGACATAGTTCAATCAAAAGCATTAACTGGGGGACTCTATCACCAGAATTGCTCATAGAACAACTCATAAACAGAAGGAAAAAAGTGGTTAGAACCATCTCTGTCAAGAGAATATTTAGTAAGATTTACAGATGTCAAAGAAAAACACATAGAATATTTGAAAGAAATTTGTGTTCACTGTATGTCTTTTGAAATAGTTAAGGGTTGTAAACACAATGCATGGTATTGGTCTATGATTAGGATTGTGAAGGACTGAAGTTAAAAAGAGTAATGTGGGCAGTGGCGTTCAGGAGGGTAAGAGTAAAGGAGTAAAAAATAACTTTATACGGGAATGGGAAGGGGTAGAATACAAATAGACATTCTGGATAAACCAATAATAACATAAGGATTGGGAATATTCTTAATATAAGCAGTACGCGAGGGGGCGTTAGCCCCCACGCGGTTTCTACCCCAGAAGGCCTGGAGGCCGGGGGCGAAGAGGGGACAGCTAGGAGCCTATCAAGGCCCCCAGCACACCCAAGTTAGAGAGCAGGCGGTCTGCATGGGTAGACCCAGCCTGCAACTCAAGACAGGATAGATAGAGAACCAGAAGACAGGATTAGCCTGGCCCACACCCTATGCCCTTACCACCCCAGAGCTTGTGGAAGGGCGGGGAAACCTTGGGACCCCATCTAGGGGAGGAAACCCCCCCCGACACCCACCTGGTCTGGCCCACTGGGCTGCCACCCCAGAAGGCCTGGAGGCCGGGGGTCGAATAGGGGACAGCTAGGAGCCTATCACGGCCCCCAGCGCACCCCAGTTAGAGAGCAGGTGGTCTGCATGGGTAGACCCAGCCTGTAACTCAAGACAGGATAGAGAACCAGAAGACAGGATAAGCCCAGCCCACACCCTACGCCCTTACCACCCCAGAGCTTGTGGAAGGGCGGGGAAAACTTGGGACCCAATCTAGGACGGGACACCCCCCCTGACACCCACCTGGTCTGGCCCCCTGGGCTGCCACTCCAGAAGGCCTGGAGGCCGGGGGCCGAAGAGGGGACAGCTAGGAGCCTATCAAGGCCCCCAGCACACCCAAGTTAGAGAGCAGGTGGTCTGCATGGGTAGACCCAGCCTGTAACTCAAGACAGAATAGATAGAGAACCAGAAGACAGGATAAGCCGGGCCCACACCCTACGCCCTTACCACCCCAGAGCTTGTGGAAGGGTGGGGGAAACTTAGAAACCCATCTAGGAGGGGAAACCCCCCCCGACACCCACCTGGTCTGGCCCCCTGGGCTGCCACTCCAAAAGGCCTGGAGGCCGGGGGCGAAGAGGGGACAGCTAGGAGCCTATCAAGGCCCCCAGCGCACCCAAGTTAGAGAGCAGGTGGTCTGCATGGGTAGACCCAGCCTGCAACTCAAGACAGGATAGATAGCGAACCAGAAGACAGGATAAGCTGGGCCCACACCCTACGCCCTTACCACCTCAGAGCTTGTGGAAGGGCGGGGAAAACTTGGGACCCCATCTAGGAGGGGAACCACCCCACCTGGTCTGGCCCCCTGGGCTGCCACCCCAGAAGTCCTGGAGGCCGGGGGCCAAAGAGGAGACAGCTAGGAGCCTATCAAGGTCCCCAGCGTACCCAAGTTAGAGAGCAGGCTGCCCGTATGGGTAGACCCAGCCTGCAACTCAAGACAGGATAGAGAAGACAGGATAAGCCCTGCCCACACCCTATGCCCTTACCACCCCAGAGCTCGTGGAAGGGCGGGGAAAATTTGGGACCCAGTCTAGGAGGGGACACCCCCCCTGACACCCACCTGGTCTGGCCCCCTGGGCTGCCACCCCAGAAGGCCTGGAGGCCGGAAGCCGAAGAGGGGATAGCTAGGAGCCTATCAAGGCCCCCAGCGCACCCAAGTTAGATAGCAGGCCGCCCGTATGGGTAGACCAGCCTGCAACTCCCCTGAACTATTTTTAACAGATTTTGTTGCGAGTTATTATTCTTTCAATTTAGCATTATGCAATGCTTATAATTAAGCTAAATATTAATTAAAAAAAAACTATGACTAAGGAAACCTAATTAACCATCAAAAACATGGCCACGACTAGCTCGTGACCAAATGCTTTCACTGGTGAATTCAGTTAAACCTTTTTTAAAAATATGTTTTATTAAACATGGTAACAAAATTGAAAAGGTATTGATAAGTGAGTTTCAGTCATAACAATATTTCAACACTAATACCTCCTGTGTTTTTTTATCCATGAGTTTCAGTTTCTCTTCCTCTTTCCACCGACCTGCTTCTAAAACCAGGTCTTCTTTCTCTATCTTTTCCCTTATTTATTTATTTATTTATTTATTATTTTTGGTTTTTGGGCCATACCCAGTGACGCTCAGGGGTTACTCCTGGCTATGTGCTCAGAAGTCACTCCTGGCTTGGGGAACCATATGGGACACTGGGGATTGAACTGTGGTCCGTCCTAGGCTAGCAAAGGCAAGGCAGGCACCTTACCTCTAGCTTCACCACCCGGCTATCTTTTCCCTTATTTTTTCATTTTGGCACTGGTGTTTGCCATACTATTACTAAAGGATATCAACTATATCAATTTATTTCCTTTAAGTACCCAGTTCCTGCGAGAGTGATTATTTCCAACCATTATTGCCATAGTGGGTCCGTCGCTGTACTAATTGCATTCCCCCCCCCCCTTTTTTGTTGTCTTTGCCTATTATTCTTATACTAATTAAATATTTTTTTGGTTTTGGTCACACCCAGTGATACTCAGGGGTTACTTCTAGTATTGTACTCAGAAATTACTCCTGACAGGGACCATGTGGAATGCCAGGGATGGAAAATAGGTTCATTGCTTGCAAGGCAAATGACTTACCCATTGTGCTTTCACTCTGGCCCCTTACATTTTTTTTAATTCTGTTAAATCTTTTTTTTTGGGGGGGGGGTCACATCCGGCTGTGCTCAGGGGTTACTCCTAGCTCCATGCTCAGAAATTGCTCCTGGCAGGCACGGGGGACCATATGGGGCACCGGGATTCGAACCGATGACCTTTTGCATGAAAGGCAAACGCCTTACCTCCATGCTATCTCCTGTTTAAACACATTTGCAATACATTATTCTCAAAATTAAATAAACAGAAACTTATGTCCCAATGTCTAAATATCCCAATAACTAAGAACACTGCAAGAAGTTATGATTATAGACTAGAAATAGGAGAACTAGTACAGTGGGTAAGGTATCCACCTTGCATGTAGTCCACTTGAATTCAATCTTGGAACCAGAATTTCTATGGTCCCTGATTATAGTCTGGAATAATTCCTGAGCACGGAAGCAGAGAGAAGCCCTGGAAGCAACTGGATGTATTCAAAATAGTACAAAAACAAAATAAAGCCCTTCAGATCAAAGTCTTTAATGACACAAAAAATTTTTTAAAAATCCACCATTTGAATAACAGTATTCTTTAGACATCATTTACAAAAATAGAAAGCCGGCTTATGTGCATATTAATAAGTATGATATATCATAATAATTAAATGGAAACAAAATATGACTACAATATATATGGAAAATTTATTAAATTCTGTCATTAAAAATATTTAATAAAACTGCGGCCTGAGCAATAGCACAGCAATAAGTGTTTGTCTTGCAAGAAGCCAACCTGGGATAGATCTGAGTTCTATTCCCAGCATCGCATATGGTCCCCAAGCCAGAAGTGATTTCTGAGAACAGGGTTTGGAGTAACTCCTGAAGACTGTCAGGTTTAGCCTACAAACCAAAACAAACAAACAAACAAAAAACTCAATAAAACTAGTAAAAATCAGGTTGGAAAAATACTACAGCTATTAGGGTATTTGCTTTGCATGTTTTTGACCCAGGTTTGATTTCTGATTCTCATATAGTCCCCTAAACTTGTCAGGAATAATTTCTGATTAGAGAGCTAAGTAATCACCCTAAGTGCCACCAGGTCCGGTCCAAAAAGCAAAATGAAAACAATCAAAAAAAGGGGGGGGGTAGAAATCGCATCAATTAAATGAGAGCTTAATATTTTCTTAATCCACTATACTGGACAATGAAAGGTTGAAAATATTCTGTTTAATATTTGGAACAAGAAAATGTGAACATTGTAAACATTCCTTTTCAATGTGTTATTGGAATCACAGCAAGAACAAATAAAAATCATAATATATATATATTATGATTTTTATTTTTATATATATTTATTATGATTTTTATTTTTATATATATTTCCATATATATATTTCCATATATATATGGAAAAGTAATTGGGCCTAAGAGGAAGTATTTCAGCAATGCCAACTGTGATCCATGAACACAGATCTAGGAATAAACCTTAAGGTAAATGCATGCAAACAGCAACAAAAAGGGGGAAGAAAAGATATCTTGCTCATATATCGCATTATTATACAAAAACGTTCTAGACAAAAGACTGTTAAATGAATTCACTAACGTTGCAGAACTAAGTTATCAAACCAAAATCAGAAACATACTAATATATTAGCAATGAATTATCCCTCCAATTAATAAAATAATCTATGTACAATAGTATAAAAATAAAAAAGTCCCTAGAACAATGTTTATCCTTAGAGATAAAATATCCCAACACTAAAAACTATCTATATACTAATAAAATGTTAAAGAACAAAAAATAATAATAAAATATTTTATAATTATGGACTGTAAGAAAATATTAAACATTTATACTTAAAACACCCCAAATAAACTTTAGATTCAATTAGATCTAAATATAAATTATGTCATTGTTACAGAACAGAGAATTACTTTAGAATTTATTAGAGTTTTAGAAAAGAGAGATTTAGAGATTAAAAAATCTGGTGATCAGGGGTGGCCAGGCAGTGGCACTGGAGCTAAGGTGCTTACCTTGCCTGCGCTAACCTAGGAAGGACCGCAGTTCGATCCCCCGGTTCCCCATATGGTCCCCCAGTGCCTGCCAGGAGCGACTTCTGAGTGAATAGCCAGGAGTAACCCCTGAGCATCAGTGGGTGTGCCCCCCCCCCCAACAAAAAGAAAAAAAATCTGGTGACCAGAAGGATAGTATAGCAGATAGGTCACGTATCTTGTATCTTGTAGCTCAAAATGAATATAAAAAAGAATATAAAATCTAGATATGTTGAAGTGTATTATTTAAAACTGTATTGCAAATACTAGTAATCAAATCATGGTTTTCTGGTATATAAAATATACATATAAAATTTCTTAAGTTGAGGAGCCGGAGAGATAGCACCGTGGTGTTTTCCTTGCAAGCAGCTGACCCAGGACCTAAGGTAGTTGGTTAGAATCCCAGTGTTCCATATGTCCCCTGTGCCTGCCAGGAGCGATTTCTGAGCAGATAGCCAGGAGTAACCCCTGAACACTGCCAGGTGTGGCCCAAAAACCAAAAAAAAAAAATTTCTTAAGTTGAACTAAATTAAAAGTTAAATAATATGCCTTTATACATGATAAGCCAAGCTTGACAAGTCACCTAAAATATAAAAAAGATAGTTTTTTTTTTTATAAATGGTGTTCATACAATGGAATATTCACATGCAAATGAGTGAAGTAATATGCCTCTACTCAATAACATCAGAATGGACTCAAAGGAAATTTAATCCTCATATTTAGAAACAAAACTATAAAGTTTCTGGTAATACTAATGAGGATTTATTAATTTATTGTTTTTATAAATAAATACATATTCTAAATTTCTGGTATAAATTAAATTTGATATAACCAATTATTTAAAAAATCACAATGTTATTGTTTTTGAGTATGCATATGTTTGCATGTCTCTGTGTGTGAAAGTACTCCTAGAAACTCTGAAAAAAACTTTATAAGCTTTATTTATGCATAAAAAATATGTAGAAAATTTTTTTCTTTTCTTTTCTTTTGTTTTCTATTTTTTTTTTTTTTTTGGTTTTTGGGCCACACCCGGTGACATTCAGGGGTTACTCCTGGCTATTCACTCTGAAGTTGCTCCTGGCAGGCACGAGGGACCATATGGGGAACCGAGGGATCGAACCACAGTCCGTCCTACATTAGCACAGGCAAGGCAGGCACCTTACCTCCAGCGCCATCGCCCGGCCCCCATGTAGAAAACTTTTATCAAAAATTTATATTCTGCGACTTCAAGATAAATAATTGATATTATTTTAACTGTAATTTTTTCCTTTTAATGGGAGGATGAACCTATATATATTTAGACAGAAATTATACAGAAATATAGACAAAATTAAATTTTGATAACTTGATGTCTTGTTTGAACATTTTGATTAATTTTAAGAAACATGTATTGTTCTAATTTCTTTCGGCTGACATGTTTGAGGAATACACCAAAGAATAAGTAAAAAATTAATGAAAAATGTTTGAGACAAAGTTTACTTTAAGTCAGGACTGATGGTAAGGGATGAAAAGTACATTCTATAAATGTAGTATATAGAGAGATTAGGTGCTGGCCAAATCCAAAACCTCAAAGCAGGGAATCTCACTGTGTTCTATGTTTAATTATCTGAAGGTTTAAAAATAATTTTATAAAAAAAAGCCTTCTTTAGTAATGTGGAGCATTTTTTATGTACCTTTTGTTTTTTTTTGTTTTTGTTTTTTTTTTATGCTTTTCTTCTTTGAGGAATTGTCTGTTCATTTCTCTCCATTTTGTGATGTGGTTAGATACTTTTTATTTTTTGTTAAGTTCTGTCAGTATCTTGTACATCTTAGATATCAGACTTTTATCTGATTGCTATTGGGTGAATAGTTCCTCCCATTCTTCAGGTGGCCTTTTTATCCTACTCATCATTTCCTTTGAGGTGCAAATACTAATCAGTTTGATATAGTCCTATTTGTTCATATAGTCTTATTTGTTCATCACTAATCATCAGGGAGATGCAAATCAAAACAACGAGGTACCATCTCATGCTACATAGACTGCCAAAGATCAAAACAAGCAGTAAGTATCAGTTCTCATGGAGATGCAGGGAGAAAGAAAGTCTCATTCACTGATAGTTAAAATGCCATCTATTTCAACCTTTCTGGAATATAATAATGGAGATTACTCAAAAAAAAAAAAAGGAAATTGAGATCCCTTATGATTCATCTATACCACTCCAAAGATATACCCTCGGAACAGAAAAACACAATGGAAAAATGCCTTCTGCACACCTATATGTATTGCAGCACTGTTTACAACAGCCAGAATCTGGAAACAACCCAAATATCCCACAGCAGATAAGTGGTTAAAGAAAGTGTGTTATATATACACAATGGAATACTATGTAGCCATCAGGATAAATGAAGACATAGAACTTTCCTACACATCATTGGACATGGAAACTATTATGCTGAGTGAAATAATTCAGAAGTAGTGAGATAGATACAGAATAGTCTCACTCTTCTGTGCTATTTAAGAAAAATAGAAGACATTATTGTAATAACACCCAGAGGCAATAGAGATGAGGGCTGGAAGGACCAGCCCACAATATGAAGCTTACCAAAAAGTGCAGTGAGTTCATTTAGAGAAATAAATACACTAACAACTATTATGACAATGGTACTGAGTGAAATAAAATGAATGAATGCCTTGTCTCTAATATGGGCAGGATGTGGGGAGGAGGAAGATGGAGGCATTGGTCATAGGAATGGTGCACTGGTTTAGGGAGGTACTCTTTTTTTATAACTGAAACCCAACTACAAACATGTTTGTAATCATATGCTTAAATAAAGCCTTTTCTTTTTTGAGCACTAAAATTGTATCAGTACTCACTTGAAAATAAAGTTTGTGCAAACTTGAGACTTGTTACTGCAGAGCAATGTATTAATGATTCTAATGATACATGCGTGCATGCATGCATGCATACATACATATATACACACACAAGTGGTAAACTTGATTCTCAACACTTAATTATTTTTCTTTTTTGGGAGGTCTGACCATACCCAGTGGAGCTCAAGTTTGCTTGATTCTGGTTCAGAGATTTCTGTGTGCAGAAATCACTCCTCGTGGGCTCAGGAGGAAATTATGGGATGTTAGGGATCAAACTCTAATCAGAGGCATGCAAGCCAAGTATCTTACCTGCTGTGCAATCTCTCCAGCCCTGCAATATCTAGTTTTTAATTCCAATGTAATCACTTAGTAAAGGCATGGCCTAGAAAAATTTCTCTATGTGCTGCATCAATTAATAATATTAACTCTTATTCACAGGATTAAATAAAATAATATGTGTAATGAATAATGCACATCATATATGCAATGCAATGTAAGTATTAATTTTTTTAAAGTGTGATCAAAAAAGTTGGATATTCAGGTCATCTTAATGTTTAAACTATCATTATTCAAATTTTAGACAATTTAAATAAAAATGCTATCTCTTCACCCACATGTGTAAAATCAAAAATTAAAATGTTTTATTAGCTACCCAATTTTGTTGCAAATCTTCATCTTTTACAAATCTTTGTTAAAAATCTTAATCAATTGCTAAACTTCTTTTTACAATTTTTGTTACAAATCTTAATCAATTACTGAACTAAGACATCTGTATATAATATTTACAATGGCCTCATATCCTTTTAATTTTTTTTTAAAATCCACTAATTGAATTTGTTATACACCAAAAAGAAGACTCTCCTCTCCTCCCCCCCTCCCTCCCACTCTCTGTCTCTGTCTCTCTCTGTCTCTCTGTCTCTGTCTCTGTCTCTCTCTGTCTCTGTCTGTCTGTCTGTCTGTCTGTCTGTCTCTCTCTCTCTCTCTCTCTCTGTGTGTCTGAACAAGGTCATTAATTGCTATTGGGACCTTCATAAACCCTAGTCAGCTGATGGGGTGAGAACTCTATTGTTAAATGTATTATGGCAGGATTGTCTTTGGAGATTGCCTGCTTGATTGCTTTGTAAAGGCCCAATGGCACACAGCAATTAAAATCCATAGACCTCTATAACCCTTCTGATGTTTTATGGGCTTTTTTGTGTCCTTCGGTAGAGTTTACCATTTGTGTATTTCCCACTGGGTCTCTCTTTCAAAACTCTAAGTGGGATTTCTTTTTATCCACTGTGATAAAACTAGTTATACATACTGTGAAAGGTTAATGAATATTTTTAAAAGGAGCATATGTTTTAAGTCAAAGGGTAAAAGATGTAGTAAGAAAATGTTATGTAAAAATTACTAACATTTTCCCAGTCTAATCATAGCTAATTTTATAAACTTCACTAATACCTGTGATTTTAAAAAGTGCATCGTCTGTAGTATTAAAAAAGTCATAAATTAAGGAAGTACTTAACTTTATATAAAATTGCGATTGCATTAAAATGCAGTATCACTGCCACATTTATGCTAAAACAAATACACTCATTTATTTCTTATTTAATTGGAACCAAAACTTATCTTGAAAGATTTGTTAAACCAAGATGTCTAGATATAGGAAATTTAATATTTCAATGACTGGAGAAGAGCTATAGAAAACAATTGTATTGACATTGGGTTGAAAATGACTCACAACTGAGTATAAGAGGAATTTGAAAAGTTTCACAGGATCATTCAACTTTCAGCAAAATATCAGCAGTCCTAAAAATGAAGTTATTAGGAGAAATCAGAATGATTTTAGTAATTTGAAAATATGATTGCTTTAATTATTTTTAATAATTAGTCTATTTCAGCACCATAGTTGCAAAATTGTTCATACTTTATTTTTAGTCATATAATGTACATCGCCCTTCACCAGTGTACATTTTCTACCTCCAATGTCCAAAGTCTCCCTCCAACCCCCTCATTTCTATTTTTTTCACTTCTTATTCCTCATTTATTTTTAACTGTCATATAAGATTTATCTTGACCAAATCTACCAAAATCTGATTTTAATATCTTTATTTAAACACCTTGATTAAAAATCTGATTGTAGTTGGTTTCAGTCAAGTAAATAACACCCCCCTTCACCAGTGCAACATTTTTATCACCAATGTCCCAAATCTCCCTCCTCCCCACCCCACCCCCACCTGTACTCTAGACAGGATTTCTACTTTCTTCATTCATTCAAATTGTTAGGATAGTTCTCAATGTAGTTATTTCTCTAGCTGCACTCATCACTCTTTGGTGAGCTTCTTGTTGTGAGCTGGATCTTCCAGTCTTCGTCTCTTTTGTCTCTGAGAACTATTGCAAAAATGTCTACTTTTTCTTAAGACCCATAAATAAATGAGGCTATTCTGTGTCTATATCTAACTCTATGACTTATTTCACTTGGCATAATAGATTCCATGTACATCCATGTATAGGAAAATTTCATGACTTCAACTCTCCTGATGGCTGCATAATATTTCATTGTGTATCTGTACCAATTTCTTTACCCATTCATCTGTTGAAGGGCATCTTGGTTGTTTCCAGAGATTGGCTATTATAAATAGCGCTGCAATATATAAAAGTGTGAGGAAGGGATTTTTGTCTTGTAGTTTTGTGTTCCCTAGGGCAACCCTTTCATTTCTTTGACAGACATTTTACTTCTATTTCCTTCTTCTTCCCTTTTCATTCCTTTTTAACACTGTAGCTTACACGTTGTTAATGTTGGGGTTGGATACATATTACTTTACCCCCTTTAAACACCCAGTTATTGTCCAGACTCCAGAGTGATCATTTCCAAATATTATTGTCATAGTAGTCTCATCTCTGTCCTAACTACACTCCCCTGTTATTTGTGGCAAGCTTCCTACCATGAACTGGTCCTCCTGACTCTCATCCTTATTTTCTCTGAATATTACCATACTATCTTTTGAATATATGTTCTTCCCATTTAATTCCTATGTTCCTAATATTACATACTCCAAGGGCACTTTTTGCTTGAATAAGTGATGTAGATACTACATCCCACTGTTTTCTGCTGACCTATATAATATCATTTTTTAGATCTTCTATCAGTTATACGATATTTCCTTTGCATATGAGTTTCTTCTTTGATATTATTGCATTATTTTCTGTATGTTTTGAATTTATCATTCAGATTATAATTTGTCTTGGAATTTTCTATTTGAATACTGTATGTATATTTGACTGGGGTCTTTCAGGCCCTTTGAATGTTGGCTCATGAACTCTTCAACGCTAGAAAAACATCTGTTAATTTAATTGATATTTCATTCATGTTCTTCAGGGACATTTATGGTTTTAATGTTCTTCTTGAGCTCTTTCCATATTTCTCTGCTGTGCTGCTCTTTATACAAATATATTTATATATATTAAAATGTTCTGCATCTTTGACTGGGTTCTAGAAGATTTTTGTATGTCATCTTAGCCAACCACCAACAACTACCTCCTCTGTTGTTGCTGTGATATTGAGACCTTCCACTGAGCTTTTTATTTTATCTACCAGGATCTTATTTTTATCACTTGCTTCTAATTTTCTCAGTTAATATTTCAGACTTTTTGTACTTTATTGACAAACTGATCTATAGTTTCTTTATTCTCATTGAACATCTACATTCGGACATCCCTAAAGTCATTATATGAGAAATTATAGCTAGTTGCTATATACTGATAGAGCCTTCCATCTTCACTTCTTTATTTTTCTTGGCCCTTCTGTTGCTTTCAATATGCATTAATCATGCTTTTTGGTGAATATTTGTGGTTCACATCCGTGGGAGTGCTTCAAGTTTTTCAGACAATGATTATATGGGTGGTGGGTGAAGTTGGGGCTTCTTCAGACCCCTCCGCTCAAGTATCTTCAGGCAAGGATAAATGTAGTTCAGCAAGCTAATGTTTAATTAGAATCTAAGGGTATAGCAGAGTGATAATGCTGTATAGAATGTCATATGATTCAGCAGTGCAAAGAAAAAGCAATGGACAGTCAGTCCAATGATTTAAATGTGATGAGTCTTTGAAATAAGCTGAGTTTTCACTGAGTATAGGTCATTGTTTAGTATATGTAAAATGATGTAAAGTTGGTAGAAAATATATATCTGGAGGTAGGTTAAACTACTCTTTTGAAATGGCTCTAAAGACAGTTGTTTGAGTCCTTCACTCATATTGATTGACATGAGGGGTGCTAAGTAGGGAGTTTCCTAATTTTCTGGAGGGACTGGATAATATTCAGATGATAATGCTGTAGCTTACTGTAGATTTAATTCATGTTTTCTAGGTGTAGGCTGAAGCAAGCAAACAAAATTTAATTTTGATGCAACAAGTGACTTCTCTTTTGTTTATATGAGAATATTTTATTTTCACTCTCAACACTTAAAGAGTAATATATGCAGAGTAGTGGGTTTTTGGTTGAAGCATTTTTTTTCTCCGATGAATTATTTCATTAAGAACCCTCACATGATGTAATGTCCATTTTGTCCTAATGTATTCTTTGTCTTGATGGCACAACTCTCACAGGATGTTCTGTTCTGGCAACCTTGACTCCAAACCATTCCTAAAATATTTCTCCATTCATTTAGAGATACAATCTATACCTAGTGGGATAATAACATTCTTAAAAATTCTTAGAAGTTTTCAATCTTTATGAGTTTGTCTTATGTTGTTTTATTTTTATTGTAAGCAGAACATAAAACTGCCTATCTAATGTTTAATAAGTACATAGTTCTGTCAAAAGATTAAAAATATTTCTGTTATGATTTCCGACCAGAGCAAACACTCAAAATTATCCCTACACCCCACTGAATTTTATTATATCCTAATCCGTGTCTTTGGTAACAGTCACTCTGTTTTATAAATTTGTACTTTGGCATTTTAAAGATAAATTATGAGAGTTATGCAGAGTGCAGAATTGTTTTTAGTTTCCTTCTACTTATTTTGTATGATATTCATTGTACATGTATTTTATTCCATATATTTTTCTGAATAATATTTCATTACTTTTTGGAGAATGTAAATAACAGTTCAAATGTTACAGTGACATCCATAGCTAGAAAGTAGATAAATACTTTATATTTTCTTCACAATTGTTCTGCTTTAAATATGTATGTAAATGTGTATTTAAGTATATGCAGATAAAAATATACCCATTTGGAACTAACATACATCACATTAGTAATGCCACTCCTGGGTTGTAGAAAATGAAATACTCTTAATTTTATTATTCATTTCTTTCTATATTTATATTTTAATAATGTACATACATTTTTCTAATGTATACATACATATTAGTTAAAAATGAACTAATAATATAAGTATAAACTATTGTAGATAAAAAACATTACTTTATGAGAATTTAAATGTCAAATCAACCTGAAATACCTCATCAAAAATCTATTTGAAATTGTCTTATCATAAAACAGGAGCTTTAAATGTTAGATTTTATAATTATTAACTTGCTACCCATATGATTCCATTGCTAGACACCACTATTTTAAATGCTTGAATAAAATGCTTACTTTAAAAGCACTTACTGAAATTTCTTTTGTAATATAAAGTATAAGTCATTTCTTTTTTGAAACGTTCTTTGTGAAGACACAGTTATTATTTATTATGCCATGTTAAACAATTATTTATTGCACCTTTATTTATTTAATCCATCACCAACTCTTGAC
Source organism: Crocidura indochinensis (assembly GCA_004027635.1). Classification (NCBI taxonomy): domain Eukaryota; kingdom Metazoa; phylum Chordata; class Mammalia; order Eulipotyphla; family Soricidae; genus Crocidura; species Crocidura indochinensis. Next base: position 36,527 of record PVKC010001014.1, read on the forward strand.
ATTTTGGGGTCTCAGATATTGCAAGAATGTCTATTTTTATTTTTACTGCCACTATCACAGTAGTTACAATAATTTATTACCTGGATTGATCCCAGAGTTTCTTAACTGTATTCTCAGTTTTACTATTTAATTGATTTAGGCAATCACTATGCAAAATTACTAATAATTTATTTAGGTAGCCATTTTTATATTAAAATTGTTGGAAGTGTTAAAAATGAAATTTAAACAATCAAATATAAAAATGCAAACTTAAGAGAATCTGTGTGGTCTATTGAACCTATCACTAATCTGATTTTTATGTCTTTTTTCTCCTTTCTTCATATATACTGGTCTTTTATAATTGTAATGCTGTCATATTATATTTTTGCTTTAACATTCTCTAAACAGACAATTTTTATTATCCCCTTCTCATTCTCCAGCTCATTAGTAGACTCTTAATATTAAAGTTCAAGTTTCATATATGTTTTTTTCCTTTTCTTTCCATTTATTTTACTTCTTATATTTTTCTTTTATTGGGGGCCATCAACAGTGATGCTATGGACATGCTTCTGAGTATGTGATCACTCATGGCTGAGGGTGCTTAGGGGTTTATGTGTGGTTCCAGAGATTGACCTGAACTCAGTTACATAGTAGGTAAGTGCCTGACTTGCTGTGCTATATTACTGGCACCAAGTTCCTTTGTTTTCTTTATATGTAATTAAGTTTCTCCAACCAGTTTTTTTATTATCATAATATTTTTGCAACAATACTCATAGAAATGTTATTTTTGTTCCTGCAATATAGAATAGTATCTTTTATTATATGCAATATAGCACATAAAATGTCATTGAAGTGTTTATTTCTTTATATATTACTTTTCTATTTCTCTAAAGCATATATAACCAAAAATAGACAGAATAATGATCTGATTTACTAACGTATAAAATATCCTGGATAGAAATGACAATTTATAAAGATGCATAAAAACATTAAAATTATTTCTCTGATAAAGATAACAACTTTGAGACTTAGGTTTCTATGTATATTTGTATATGCAACCATTTATGTTTATGCATATACTCAGTTATGTACACTAGAATTTTAAATTTTAGTTGAATCAACTAAAAATAAATAGTACATTTTAATTTATTCATCAATTCAATGGTAACATACACATTAATTTCAGAATTTCATGAGTTATAGTTACACAGCTCATTATCATTTTATATAAATAGCAGTGTAATTTTAAAAACACAAGGTTATATTATAATATATATTTAATTATACAGACATTATCATGTTTGACACAGCTAAAATATCATTTTTGTTGTTGAAAACTAAAGATGAGGGGCCAGAGCAATCCAGAGCAATATATTGCACAGAGGTAGGGCTCTTTCTTGCACCGGCCAACCCAAGGCAGACCAAGGTTTAATTCTTGGCATCCCATATTGCTCCCCAAACTAGTCAGGAATAAATTTTGAGCACAGGGCCAGGAGTAATCCCTGAGCACCACCATGTGTGGCCCCAAAACAGAAAGAATAAAAAAGAAAACTAAAGATGAACAATACAAGGTTTATTGATTACCATAAGCATTTTACCAAAGTATATACATGATATATTCTCATTTGAAACTAACATCAAAGTAAAAGTTCCTCTAAAATATGTATTCCTCTGAAATGCAAACCTCTAAGTTCTAGCATTAGTGATAAAATAGAAATTAAAAAGGTTCTTGAGAAGGCTTGAAGGTGAATTATGCACAGAAAATATCTAATTTTTAGAAGATGTCTTTTCATACTATTGAAGACTATATAATTTATTTTTAGAATTCTCCTACTGAACGCTACTACAATCATAAATGCATAAAGACATACACATGGAGAGAAAACAATTTAATGATCAGATATAATTATCAGAAATAATTTAAGTATCAGAGATAATTAATAGAGAAAATTCACCTAAGATATTCTTATTGAAATATTCTGAAGAAATTAGATATAATTCAAGTGAAACATAGCCAAAATCACTATTACGAAACTACTCTTTTCTATAATTGTGTATTATTTATTCATAATTAAATATAAAATTAATATAACTTTATGAAATAGTAGTAAAATACATATTATTTTGTGATATTTTCTCTGGTTATATTGGGCTTATTAAAATTGAGGTGCATATGGCTAAGTGAGAGCTCTATATAAGACAAAGATGTTTCTTAAGCAATTACATATTAAAGCTGTTCATATTTATGAAAATGAATGATAGCTATTGTCATAGCATCAAAGGAATGCCATATTTTCATAGCTGTATAATGATATAATTTACTCAACATTTTATTTCTTTGAATCTCTTGTTATCTAATTTTTCTACCATTTCTAGCATTTTTTCAAGTTTCTCTATAAGATGCTGTTTCTACAAAGATTTTTCTAATAGAAAATATTCAATAAGCTATTAGATTTTCTTTGCTAATGATTCTATCATGTAAGAAACAGGAATTATGAGATATCAGAGCCTGAATTTTTTATATTAGGACACTCAAAATATCAGAAAATTTGAAATGTGTCCTGAGGAACATAGAGTGAACAGTTTCAATTATGATTGTCTTAATGGACCTTTCTCTACACTAACTGCAATCCTGGCTCTTCCTACCATGGTCTGGTCCCTCTGATCCTTTTGCCTATTTTCTCTGAATATTATTAAATACTATCTTTGATTTTTCTTATATCTTACAAATATCTTACCTCTGTAGGAATAGAATAATCTCACTCATTTCTGACTCATTTCATTCAGCATAAAAATTTCCATATTAATCCAAGTATAAGCAAATTTCATGACATCATTTTTTTCTGATGTCTGCATAATACTGCATTATGTAGATGTACCACAATTTCTTTAGTCATTCTTGTTTCTGGACACTTAGGTAGTTTCCAGATTCTATCTATTGGATAGTGCTGCATTGAAAATAGGAATGCAGAGGGCTTTACTACATACTGTTGTTGGGTTCCTAGGATATGTCCCTAGGAATGGGTATAATGAAAGCTCAATTTCTAGTTTTTCTGAGGAATATCCAAATTATTTTCTAAAAAGTGTGGACCGTAAGCAGTAAACAAGGGTTCCTTTCTCTCTGCATCCAGATGAGCACTGATTGTTCTTGTTCTCTCTGCTATGTCCGAATATTTGTGGTGTGAGATTACTACATTGTCATTTGATTTTCTGTTGATTAGTGATGTGGAACACTATTTTATATGCATTTTGACCATCATTATTTTTTGAAGACATATCTATTAATTTCTTTTACGAATTTTCAGATAGTTATTTTTTTCCTGCAAAATTATAGCAGTACCTTGTATATCCTAGAAATGAACATCTTATCTGATCAGTATTAGGTGAACAGTTTCTCCCATTCGGTGGGTAAATTTTGTATCCTAGTCACCATTTTCTTTGAAGTAAAGAAGCTTCTTGGTTTATTTTATTCATGTGTGTTTATTTTTGCTTCCACTAGCTGGACTAGTGGTATTTCATCTTTAAAGATGCCTTTAGTTTCCATGTCATGGAGTGCTCTGCTTACATTTTCCTTCATGTATCTTATAGTTACAAGGCTGATATTGAAGTCATTATTCCATTTTGGCTTGATGCATAATTGGATTATAGATCTATTGCTTGCCATTCTTGCGCAGGGGCCATGCTAATCTTCTCTGTATGGTTCAATTTTTAGCATATGTGCTGCTGAAGCAAGCACTAGATTTCTTGCTTTTAAGTTACTAGGTTTTTGGTTTGAATATATGACAATATCAAATCTCTGCACTGCTGATGTATTTGAGGCTCCTGACCCTATTGCAGACATTTTTGTTCTTCTTCCTATGTTTTGATGAGTTGTTAATTTTTCTTTGGTTAAAGCAATGCTTAACATACCTTAGATATTCACATTTTTTCAGATGAAAGGTGGTAAAATCGTTTCTCCCAGTTTTTCAGGCATTTTTATATTCTAGTCATCATGTCTTTGCAGTGCAGAAGCTTTTCTAATTTGGCATGATCTTCTTGGCCAAGTAAATAGGAACAAAAATAAATAAATAAATAGCATTTTTGTCTTTTATATGATTTAATAATATTACTTTTTATATATCTGTTTCATGTTTCCTTATTCAATTACATGTTATTGGTACTTACAATATCTTTAGGCTTTTGTTATTATAAATAGTGCTGCAGTAAAAATAGAAGTACAGAGTCTTTTAAATATGAGCTTTCAGGTCACAGAGGAAGTTACTAAGTAGTGGAGATACTGTGACATATTGAAAAACAATGTTGACTTTTCTGGGAAGTGACCTTTTGTTTTCCAAAGATGTTTAATCATTTAAGTTTTCTGACAGCAAAGTTTGGAGATTCCTTTTTACCCACACTTATACCAATACAGTTAATATTTTTCTTTGTGATGTGTACCAGACTCAGTATTATGATATATATATATATATATTTATATATGTGTGTGTGTATTGCTTTTTTGATTTGCACATCTCTTATAATGTGAAGCAGAAAACTTTTCATATACTTTTTTTTTTTGGTTTTTGGGCCACACCCAGTGATGCTCAGGGATTATTCCTGGCTATTCGCTCAGAAGTCGCTCCTGGCAGGCACGGGGGACCATATGGGGAACCGGGGGATCGAACTGCGGTTCATCCTAGGTTAGCGCAGGCAAGGCAGGCACCTTACCTCCAGCGCCACCGCCCGGCCCCCTCATATACTTTTTTGGTCTTTTTTCTATTTATGTCTTCTTTGAAAGATTTTCTAATTATTTCTTCTCTTTACTTTCCATCAGAGTTGACTATTTTTGCTGTCATATATTTTAAAACTAGAAATTCTTTAGCCACAAGATCAGTTTCACAAAATAAATAAGATTAAAGGGAATTTTTTTAAAGGCAAAAGAAAGCTCAATTATATGTAATGTTAAAAATAAATTGCAATAAAATATTTTATATCAGCAATAATACTCAAAATCAATAATCTTGTTCAGCAATTAAGTTTCAAAATGAATCTTGTATCTGAACTAACTTTCTGCTGCTACAAGAGACATACCTGTACAGTCAGGGTAAAAACAGGCTCTATACCAAACATTATAAAATATACTTAGAGTAAAATGTTTCCTTAAAAATTAGAGGTGTGAAGCACATTTGTTGACAGGATACATGCTATTGCCCACATTTTCCCTCTTTAGATGTGTGCCTGATGCTTTCATGCTGGGTTGTGTACTGGGGCTCTCTCCACTTTTGTTGAAGCCTGTGTTCTCCCTTGAGTGCGTTACTCTCTTTCTTACTATTTTTTGAGGGAGCACTGCAAATATTTTACATCTTTTTCAAACTCAGATATTAGACATGGAAGCAATAAAATTTAATTTCTAAATTTTTCCTTTTTATATTATGCTTTCTCATTTTCTTTTTAAAATTGTTTTTTTAAAAACCACAGTTACAAGATTCTTCATAATTCAATTGTGCTTTTCACAAATATAATGTTATTCATAATTGAGTTTCATTCCTAAAATGTATAGCATCTTTCATCAGTTTAATGTTTTCTGCCACCAATATTCCCAGTTTTCCTCTTACGTCTCTCTCTTTCTCTCTTTCTTTCCCCACTTCAGACACTGTTTTATACCTTTTAGAAACAATATTATTACATAAGGGATATCATGCATGTCACCTTATCTCCTTTCAGCACCCAGTTCTTGTTCAGAGTGATCATTTCCAATGATTATTGTCATAGTAGTCCCTTCTCCATCCCAATTGCACTCCACTACTTTTCGAAAGCTTCTGACTATGAACTGGTGTTCCTGACCCTCATCTCTACTGTCTCTAAATATTATTATCTAAATATCTTTTGTTGTATCTTACAAATGAGTGCAATTGTCTTTTGTCTATCCTCCTTCTAACTCATTTTTTAAGCATAACATTTTCCATATTCATACACATATATGCTCTCTCTTTCTTGTCCTCTCCTTCCCCTTTCTCAGAACTTCCTAATAAAACCAGCTTTTCATTTAGAAAAATGTCAGAGTTGGCCATTTTTCCTTCAGATAAGATGGACTTCCAATTAAAAAAGGAGACAAGGATTAGGGATGTTCATTTATTAATTATCTACTAGTCAAAATATATACCTAATGAAGGTCCATCAAAATTTGCTTTATTTGGTAGTTTCTTTTAACAAAATTTTACGAATTTTATAAATTAATTATTTAACTAAATTACTGTGGAATAGACAGTTACAAAGTTATCATGTTTAAATTTCAGCCATACAATGCACAACACCCTTCATAATTCAAAATATTTCTTAAAACCAAAAAAATAAAAATACATTGGCAGTAAAATAGCAGTCACAATATAACTTAACATTCTTCTAACATAGCTGTATCAATCAATTAGATATAAACTCAAAAAGGAAGCTATAATGGTGAAGGAAACAATGAAGACATGGGTCAAGTAGAAATATAAATGGTCCTTCAAATACACTCCCAAGATACATACATATTCTCTAATGAATGATACATTTTCAATAGAACCCAAGTTGAATCATCAGGCTTATTTTATTTATTTATTCATTTATTCATTTATTTATTTTGGGGTTATGGGTCACATATTGTGGAGTTCAGTGTTAATCCCGGCTCTGCCCTCAGAAATTGCTCCTGGCAGGCTCCGGAGACCATATGGGATGCCAGGAATCGAATCACCCTGTCCTAGGTCTGCTGCTTGCAAGGCAAACATCCTACCACTGTGCTATCTCTCTGGCCCCATCAAACTTATTTTAAAACAAGAATATGGAAATTGTATCAACTGTGCTCTCAGTCTGTAATGCATTATAACTGAAAATTAATCATCAATGAAACCAGGAGATAAAAAACACAAATACTTAAAAATTAGACAGCATACTGCTTAATCATAAATGGCTAACTACAGGGAAAATAAAAGAAACCTGGTAAATAAAATAATATTGATAATAATAAAGACATGAGTTGCCAGAACATAAAGAATACAGCAGAAGCTGTATTAAGAAGGTATTTTGTAGTGAAGCATGAATTCATTAGAAAGTTAAGTAACATAAAAGCATATAGTAAGCTATAAAATGACGAATTTGGGAAACTGAAAGCAAGTCGAAGGAAGGAAATAAAAACCTTAGAGCACAACTCTGAAATGAGCACTACAAAAAAATTTCCAAAGAAATAATAAAGCCAGAATAAGATCTTTGTAAGGATAAGCAATATTAACAAACCACTCATGATATTCACAAACAATGAGAGAAAATTATACTAAACCAATTTGAAATAAAAGGGGATACATAAACAGATATACAACAGAAATTAAAAGGCATGTCTGGAATTACTATGACAATGTACATGGCATTACTGGAGAATTTAGAATATATGGATAACTTTCTCACTCCTTGTCCTTCCCAACATTAAATCAACATAAATCAGACACCTGAGCAGGCTGATTACTATCAAAAAATTGAAATCATAAGATAACACCCCCCAATTAAAAACTGTTTAAAAGAGTTTTCTAGTGAAATTTTCCAAATTCTTAGAAAACATTTACTCCCAATACTTACAGGCTCTTTGAGAAAATTTAAGAAACAGGATTTCTTTTCCCAGTTCTGTAAGGCAAACATTAGCCTGAGACCATAAGCAAAGATAGAAATAGAGAGCTCATTAAATAAATAATAAATGGGCCAGATAGAACAGCAGTAAAGTCTTTTCCTTGCACATGGCTGACCCAGGACAAGCCTGGGTTCAAATCCCAGTATCCCACTTGGTTCCTTGATCCAGCCAGGAGTGATTTCTGAGCACAAAGCCTGGAGCAACCCCTGAGCAATACCAGATGTATACAAAGACCCAAATAAATAAACAAAAATCTATAAATATATCCTTAATGAGTGTACAGGTAAAGTTTCTCAACAAAATTATAACAAATAAAATCCAATAACAATAAAATATTCACAGTTATCAATTGAGAATTATCCCAATAATTTAAGGGTAATTTAATATACAAAAATCCACAACATACAGTATATTAAAACAAAAGAAAAATATAAAAAATATCATAGGTGCAAAGATGCAGTCTTCAGGAGAAATAAAGTCATGAAATTTTCCTAGACACGGATGGACAAGGAAACTATCATGGTGAGTAAAATAAGTCACAGAGTATAACCACATTTTTTAGAACAGCATTATTGCTATGTTTCTGAGTTCTAAAATAGATTTATATCTAAGCAAATCAGTATACTAAAATGACATATTTAGATTCAAGGTGTAACAATTACTAGTCAGTATGTAAAAACTAAGAATGTTTGCTGAAGAGGATAACATAAATTATAGTTGCAAGCTTTGCAATGATGGTCAAGATTTTACTTTTTCATAAGATGTAAATTTTTTCCTTTGACATATATGATTTGTCTTTTATTCTTTAAAATAATACTCTATTTAGGCATCATGATTACAAAATTGTTCATTATTGAGTTTCAGTCAAACAATGTACACTTCCCTCCACCAGTGCAGGTTTCCCAGCACCAGTGTCTCCAATATCTTTTCCCTCACCCCAGTCTACCTCTGGACCATAACATTTCCATATTAATTCTATCAGTGTAAAAAGAGAAAAAAAATAAATACGTTCATAATTGAGTTTCAGGGAAAAAAATCAAGTACTTGGGAATCAGCTGAATAGAAGAAGTGAAAGGCAGACATCAAAAACAATATATAGCTATTTAAAAATAAGACAAAAAAAGTGAAAACATGCGGCTGGTGAGGTGGCTCTAGAAGTAAGGTGTCTGCCTTGCAAGCTCTAGCCAAGGAAGGGCCGCGGTTCGATCCCCCGGCGTCCCATATGGTTCCCCCAAGCCAGGGGCAATTTCTGTGTGCTTAGTCAGGAGTAACCCCTGAGCATCAAACAGGTGTGACCTAAAAGAACAACGACAAAAAAATGTGAAAACATTCCCTATTCATGTATTGAGATGATTAATATTGTCAAAATGATAAACCTACCCAAAGCATTGTCCAGATATAAAAGTTCTTTTAAAAATACCTACAATTTTGGGCCGGAGAGATAGCACAGAAGTAGGGCATTTGCCTTGTAGGCAGCCGACCTGGATGGCGGCAGTTCAAATCCTGCCACCCCATATGGTCCCCTGAGCCTGTCAGGAGCGATTTCTGAGCTTTTGTGCTGAGAGCCAAGAGTAACCTCTGAGCAAGGTTGGGTGTGACCCAAAAAACAAAATGAAAAAAAAAAAACCTAAAATTAAAAAAATTATAAATGCTGATAAAATTTATATTAAGTAACAAATCCCATAATAAACAACAATATCCTAGGGAAAAAAAGATCAGAGGTTTCTCTTTTTCACATTTCAATTTTACTTAAAGTTATTTAATGTTTTGCAATTGGTGTGGAAATATTGTATTTTAGGAACACTATCTTGAATAACTTTGAATAAATTGAAAAATATATGCAGTGTTGGGGCTGGAGAGGTGACGCAAGTGGTAAGGCATCTGCCTTGCTCACACTAGCCTAGGACGGACCGTGGTTTGATCCTCAAGTGTCCCATATGGTCGCCCAAGCCAAAGGCAACTTCTGAGTACATAGCCAGGAATAACCCCTGAGCATCACCAAGTGTGGACCCCAAAACAAGCAAATAAGCAAAAATCTATATACAGTGTTGTGCTATGTAAACATATTATTAGATTAATTTAAATAGAATTAAGAGCCCAAATTAAAATTGTCACATATATGAAAAGCTAATCTTTGAAAAGGAAAAAGACTATGACTGAATATACAGTTATAAGTAATAGAAAATATACATTAAATGCATAGTATCGAAATTTTGATCACTATAATTGCATTCTTTTGAGTCCTATGAGTTTAGCTTTGGTGGCTTTCACACTACAGGACAAAGCACCACAGTGGAATGTACTAATACAAAACTTCTCCGTCTATACTTTAGGGTCAAGAACTGAAAATGGAACTGGAACTTCCAAGCGCTACTGTGGACACCCCTCAAAAAAGTCATATTATATAATCTATTACTGTCCAAGAATAGACAAATATATATAATTAAAATAGGAATTATTCTAAGAATGAAAGGTTTTATATCACCCATGCATAAAATTAAACCTTGGACTTTTGAAGGTAATGGTGATATAAAAGCATCGTGAATACTATTGTACTATAGTATATATATATATATATATATATATATAGTATAGTATATATATATATATAGTATAGTATATATATATATATAGTATAGTATAGTAGCTATTCTACTCCCTATACTTTAGTTGAAAATAATTGTATTTTAATATTAGTTTAATATTAATATTTAATATTAGTAGTATATTATTAGTTGTAGTATTATAATATATAATATAATATTAGTTGTAATAAAATTAATTTCATTAATTGTTAATTAAATATATTTGAATATGTAATATAAATAAAAACAGATTCCTTATTTCTTCTTGTCATATTGTGATTCAATTTAACTCAAACATGTTTAGAAACGATGGATAATCAAGACAATAATTGTAGCTCAGTATATTTGAGTAATAAGTATCAATGCATATTTTCTTTATAATCATATATAAAGTATAATTGTTTAAAATAGCATTTTAAGTGTAATTAGTTGAACTTATATATCATTAAAATAAAAAATATTAACATTTATATATTCTATCAGTGATTTTAAAAATCAAAATTTAAAAATCTTACAGGTAGACAATTTACTAAACAGGACATTATTTCTTAGACAATTAAATCAAATTATAGTAGTAGAAAATAAATTTTGAGTTATGATTATTTGAATGTTTGAACTGTATGTTCTTCAGAATAGCACTGCAATGGGTATTTAATGGGTAAACAAGAAGAATTTTGAAAAGAGCCCAAGTCAGAGGATCTGTGCGGACCACCCTGCAATTGTTTTTAAGAACCCCTGAAAAGGAAGATCCACTTTAGTTGTATAAAGTGAATCCTCTACTAAGTAAACAAGTCCTTCTTAATGTTTCTGAGGAATAAAACAACCACTTCTTGGCAAAGAGACACTTTAGATGAAGAGAAATAGAAAGCATGTAATACTCTTGATGGAAGTAGATTGATCACTGCTGCAATAAACTGGCTGATTTTTCAACATCCTGTGTAACAGAGTTCCTCTGGAGCATCATCTTTTAGATGTAGGAATGTAGTTTTATAGTTGTATTTAAAAAAAGCTCATAAAACTTTATTTTTTAATTATTATGTAATAAAATATAATAGAACATCATTCAAATGTCTTCTATAATAGTTTACAATTTACACTGACACAAATTGAACTCTGATGTAAAGTTGGTGTCTAAATAGTATGGCTTTTATTTTTTTCTGGGGGGGGGGGTTCACACCTGGCAGCGCTCAGGGTTCACTCTGGGCTCCAAGCTCAGAAATCGCTCCTGAGGTATGTATCAATATTTAATGTCTTAATAGTGGTTATTCAATTGTTCCAAAACCATTTGTGGAAAAGACAGTCTTTGTTCCATCTCAAACTCTTGGCTCCTTTATCAAGAAGAGGGTACGGCTGGAGGCATCCCTGGCCTCCCCGCACCCCCCAAGCTAGGGAAAAGGCCTTGGCCTGGGGCCTACCCAAACCCTATGTCAGCAAGAGCTAATCTCCAGAACAGAAAAGGATTCAATATAGAACAGGAAGCCAGAAATCATCCCGCCTTCTCCTCATGCCCCTCCCCTCTGATACAGTGTGAGGGATGGAGAAAGCCTGGTCTGACCCATCTCTTAATAATCAAACCTCCAACTGTGACCTATAAGTAGATATCTAATGCCTGTCTACAAGTGAGTGTGAGTGTATATGTTTGTCTAATTTGGATTGTATATAAAACTGCCTATATTGTATATAGCCCTGTTACATATTATCCCTCTCAACCCCAAATCACTACCCTACAAAATTCCCTCTATCCTCTCACCCCCTACCCTGATCCATTATATTTAACCCTCTTTACTCTCAGTCCTTAACTGTTCAGGAACCGGGACCTCCCCTCTGCCCCAGTAAGTTGTCACATAACACTCAAAGTGAAAGAACATCTTCTCATCACTCCATCTATCACTCCAGCAAGAAGTTGCAACCACTGCTCTTTCTGACTTATTTTATGTGACCCTCTTTCTCCCTCCTCCTCTCAATGCATATTATTGCCTACTACCGAATTCAGTTCCAGAGAGACCCCAGCTCAGAGACATCACTTGGAATCCTAACTGCTTTAAACCAGTTTTCAGATTCCACAGACCAAACCAAACAGATGTATGAACATTGAGTAGAAATAAAAACTGTTCAGACTTAAATACCAAATCCAAACCCAACACAACAATCGAAGCCCAGTCTACAACAAGCTAGACACAGAGGGGACCACTAATATTAGCAGCCAAGAGGTCATGCTGGGAACAGGGGTGGAGGGAGAACAACACTGGTGGTAGGAATATCCCTGACTCAATGTCACTATGTAACTAAAATATTACTGTAAAAGATCTGTAATTTACTTTGAGCAAAATAAAAATTATTTAATTAGAAATAAGTTCCCTGGACTTTATTTCTTCCTCAGACTATCTCAAAAGACTCAATAGAAATATCTACATTTTCTTTGTATGTTTACTTTCTTAGTAGTTATAACTTAGTGTTTATTTCTACATATAGAGATAGCACCATCCCCCTCCATTTTTTCTTTCTTTTCTTTTTCTTTTTTCTATTCTTTTATTTTTTGGGCCAGAGGCTTGATTTGGTTATTTTTAGTAGGATATTTCTACTTTCTGCCTTCAATAAGAACTCATGTCAAAACAGATCACAAAATTTGTATAGCTTGTTATCTGTATCCCTAATTACACCAATAATATAATATGACAACGTTCTTTTTTTCCCTTTCTTTCTGCATTGACACACTAAAATGGGAAAATCTTATTTATAGAAAAAACGTTCTTATGTGATAGTGTTAAGAACTCATGGCTTTTATAATCAGGGGCATTTCTACCTTGAAAAATCATCATGGAACCTGACTTAGACTACATATGATTAGACATCGACCACCCAACACTGATACCCAGATTCCAACTTTAGAATCGGCCCAATTCCCTGCACCAGCACAGCAAATCAATGCTTCCCTTGTGGAAGGCCTTAATACTACTACTCTGACACCAACTTGTACCAGGGTCGATTCTTATAACACCCTAACAATGTGAAAGTAGCAGCAATTCAATCTAAGGGTAAGTTGCCCTATTTCACCACCTAACAGATGAAATCAGATGACTCTGTCATAAGATCTGTACAAAATCCAAGATACTAATTAAAGAAGACTGACTATGACAATCTTGAGCATATTATTCCTGGGGCCACAAAGAATGACTTTATCCTAGGCTTTGACCACAGATCTGTGCAAAAACCAATATTTCTAATTACAGAAAAATTACTCTGACAGACATAACTGAACAGAACTTTTCCTGGGACCAAAAAGAAGGACCTTGGGTTTTGACAACTAACCTGCCTGGAGCCTATAATCAATCTCATGACAGTATGTCTCAAGGGTAGAGATACCTTGTATCTCTTAGGCCAAGAAAATTTTCATTCTAATTTCCCCAATGTATATTGCGCTTATGCAAAAAGAGAATGAAGAAAGAAAAAACAAACAACAAAAAAAGGTTCCCATATCTGCCACCACATTTTTTCTTTCCTTTCATTCAATCTTATTTATACTTACAGATCCTAGATATGGCCCCACTTTATTTTTATTTTAATTTATAATACCATAAAATATAAATAATCTGGTTCTGCATCCCATTTATATTTCTCCCTACAACTGAGAAAAGAAAGAAAAAGGTGGGTGGATTTAGGGGCCAGATAGTCCCAGGAGCATAGAATAGAAATAATAAATGGTTAGCCAAATACCCAAACCAATGTCAACAACAGCGGGATCAAAATACCAAACTATAACAAGCTATACACAAAATGGAGCTGTTATGCTTGCATTTTAGGGAGTTAAGAGTGGAGGTACAGGATACATGCTGGAAACTATGGTGGAGGGAGGTCAACATTAGTGGTGGGAAAGGCCCTGATATTCTGTCACTATGTTACTGAAATTTAACTGTGATAACTTGTTAAAATATTAAAAATAATTAATAAAAATTCAAGGTGAAATCAGAACTAAATTATTTCTGAATTTCAGTGAGCATCTGTTGATATGCTTCTTCAAATTTTCAGAGATTGATTTTTAATCCTGTATCTTTCTATCATTTTCAATGTTGACAATGCCGCAATCTTCCAATCCTGCTCAAGCCATTGTCTCCCCTTTAAAATAATTATTTCGATTGCTTTGAGCTCACCCCGCTACTCAGGAAAATTTTTTCATCTTACTGGCCTTTATTTAATCAAATATGTTGACATTGTTGCCTACTATATACTACCAAGAGACAATGGTGTTGTTATAGCTACTAGAGGCCAGAAACAAAGTGAAATCTTAGCTATAAAAATATGGAGGAAGCATAACATTATTGGAGGGATGCTGATGCTTTCATAGTCCATATAATGCATGCCTGATAATACATTATTTGTTATATATATATGTTGGTTTTGATCCACACCTGAGCAGAAAGCTCAGGGCTTTCTTCTTTGTCTGCATACAGGGTTCAGTCTCATTAGACTCAGAGTATAATACTAGTGCTAGTGATCAAATGATCAAAACCTGCTAGGCAACATGCTAGGCAAGTGCTTTACCAATTGTGTTTTCACTTCCTTTCCTAAAACAAGACTATTCATAGTATAAGTCATGGCTCTTAACTACAAATTAGAAGAAATTTAAAAAACCAGTTGAGAATTGTTAGCTATTAAGAGAAACAATACCAGGAGTTTCTGTGAAACTTTGGAGATGGGGTCACTGTGGAGTTTGATGTCCTGGAAGGAAAGAGAGGTCCAAAAGCTATAAATGTATCTGTACCTGGCGGAATTCCAGTGAAAGGTAAAAGATATGCTCCCATTCAACGTAGGTTCTGCCAATTTATCCCCCAGTCTCAAGCAGCACTACCACCAACGATGGTAGCAGAAGACCCCTTCAGTAGGTCAGAAGCAGACAGTGAAGGGGAGAGAAGTTAAAACTGGGCAGTGTTCCAGACACCAACGTATTCCTTTTTTTCTCTACAGAGGTGTCATTTGCGAGGACCTCTGACCCCTTCTCTGGCAGCAGCTTATAAGGAGACCCCAGAAGCCTAACATAGAAGGTGAAGATGGAGAAGATGCAAGATCCAAGACCAGCTGAATACCAGCTGAAGAGAAGCTACTTTTAGAACTTTCTGTGCCTCCAAAATATTCATGTTTTTTTAGAAAAATTTTGACCCTATTGCATCAGTCACTAAATTGCTGGTTAAATGTGTGTTATACCTGCATTAGATTTTAAAGCTATTGTTTTGTTTTATGCCCCACTGAAAACAGAAATATTTGTATCCAAACTTAATGCTTTAATATTAATTTTCACAATTCCAGGTATTGAATCGTGTTGTTAGATTTTTTTTTTTTGGTTTTTATTGGGGGGCCACACCCAGTGACGCTCAGGGTTTACTCTTGGCTATTCGCTCAGAAGTCGCTCCTGGCAGGCACGGGGGACCATATGGGGAACCGGGGGATCGAACCGCCGTCCTAGGTTAGCGCAAGCACCTTATCTCCAGCGCCACCGTCCGGCCCCCTGTGTTGTTAGATTTTTAATGGTTATCAGCATTCCTAGTGAATGTTTCCCAATTGCTCTAATGTTTGATGTGTATATTGTTTACAACTAATTTGCAAAATTATGTCTGCAAAAATATTCTTATGTCTTTGTCCACAAAAATAGATGAGAAAGGATCTTGGATACTATAGGATTTTATTACAGTGCTCATTATAATAATGTTTTAGCAAACTTATTTTCAAACTATATATGTGTATATATATATATCTTCAAAAATGTTCTTGTGATTTTTAAGGAAGTTTATGAAAAAGGAACTCAGAAATTCTAGACTTGTGTTAAAGTCCTCAGTATAGGAATATTTAAGAATTTTCAAATTAAGTGTATCTTCAGAAAGATTCATATTCTGAGAAGTCTATATAAAGTGTTGTGAGATGTATAAGACAAAGATTGAAAAAAGATGATTGTTTTGAGAATGATGTATACAGTTTAAACTTTGATGCCATTGCAGCCAATTTTTACTGTGCCTATGCATAAAATAGCAACCACTTTTGAAAGTTCTGATCTGGGGTTCCTGCTTTTGCAGAGGACAATAGAATAAGATTTATGTGCCCCTCTCAATTTTTTGCACAAAGAAGGGGCAGTTGTTAGGGTACACCTTATTTTACCTAAAACAAAGATCATCCATGGGTTCCTTTGCATGTTTGTTTACAATCTGGATTTACCCCAAAACAGAAATTGTCTAACTTGTAAATCTGGGTGGGATTGGCTCAGGATAGCCTTAGCTATTTGTTCTTACTTTCCCATCCAGGTGTGATCTCTGTACTTACTAAAAATGACAGTTCTGGAAAGCAGCTTGTCTGCATCTGAGGTAGAAGGTTTCCAGACCACATGTTTCACCCTTTGCCTGGTTTGGATTATTTCGTGCTCAACCTTGATTCAGACTTGTTCACCTGGGCTTGAAGATATGGCTGACACAAAGGGTAATTTTACTGAAAACATACTTAAAATCACCCCTCCAAAAAAGTTGTATTATACAATGTCTCACATTATTTAAAAATATGTTTTCTAGTTGGACATTGGAATATTTGTGTTAAAAGAAGGTGAAAATTTAAAAAATTTACTGTATGTTTTGGTTTTATAGAAGTTTTTCAAGTCACCTTACATTTAAAGCCATTTTGATATCATTGCATTTAATTCATCATTATTTTTGGTTACTTGACTCTTTTTTAATATTTTAAATCTTATTTTGGAAACAAACATATCAAAAATAAGTTTATATACATAAACTGAAAATAAAAATATAGGTAAAATATATAAGCAAACTGGATTAAGTAAAATATTAAGACTCTATTAGGAGGCAAAATATTTGGCCCCTAAATATATCCTAAATATCTTAAGTTAACTTAATTTTACTAATTCATGCTTAATGCTAAACACAATAACAATGAAGTAGTTAATATGCAACATGGCATCACAATATTAAATATCATTCATATATATATTATGTATATATGAAAACTATAAGATAATCTAAACATTTTTACTTCCATAATAGAACTAATATATTAAAATGGGACAGGTACTTCTGGAAGTCCTGGCAGTCAAAATCACACCCACAAATTCTGTCACCATGTCTTCATTTAACCAACTACAAAGACTCATTCAGTTTTCTTTTATTTTTTCCCCTCCCCGACTCATTCAGTTTTCAAAGAGACATAAGCCAAATCAAGAAAAAATTTTACTTATGCCAGCTAGGCAGTTGAAAGCTTGAAAAGAGAGGTTAGGCCAAGTCTTTGACCAGCAGAAACCATGCATGGTACACCATCATCCACAATGCTGCTATTCTAATGGCCCTATTTCTCCACTCGTTTATGCTTTCTGTAGAGAAACCAATCTTATTAAATGCCATATATGTCAGTATTTGGGCTGACAATGTCAGGATTTGTTTAGAGTAAGAGCAGGAACCCTCTTCCATAACATTTTATACTTCTGGCAGCCCTGGCAGCTCAAAACAAGACCTACAAAAAACTACACTATCAGCAATAGTGCTTGGAATTCTTGTACGACTAGGCTGCATTTGCACCTTTGCAGCAACTTGCTGTGACTAGCTTGGTACAATTGCATTCGAGAACTTCTTTGAATTCCCTCTAGAAAAGTAGATATATAGATGGTGAAATATGAAATATGAAGACCACATAAGGTTATGTGGGAGAACAAATGTCCTGATTTAATATGAAGAATCAGATGTATATATGAGGGATTTTGCCAGTCGGTTTTTTTCTATGGTATGAAAAGCTCGCATTTGTTTCTGTTTAAAGTACAACATATTTCTCTTGCTAACGGAAGTTTTTATCAGTATACATAGTTTGATCTACAAAACAATTCACATGAGTCTAGGTGGTATGCAGACCTGATGAATAGATAAATTTTAAGTAAGAGTCCAGAGGATAAAATGAAGGGACGTTTAAAATCTTAAAGCGGGTGCTGGAGCAGTGGTACAGGGTGTAGGAGTCTAACTTGCATGTGCTAGCCTAGGACAGATTACGGTTCAATCCCCTGGTACCTCATAGGTCCCTCGAGATAGGAGTTATTTAGCCAGGAGTAACTCCTGAGAGTCACCAGGTGTGGCTCAAATGAATGAATGAATGAATGATTGAATAAATAAATAAAATATCAATGCAGTTCCTTTCTGTCTAGGCCCTGGATGTCAATTCTGATGTAGATTCCCTAATCTTTTTCAGGAGCCGGGTTTTTCCTATCAAACTTCCGTTTCTGAGGGAGCAGTTTCATTTTAGGGGCTAATACAAATAACTAAATGTGTGTGTGTATGTGTGTGTCTGTGTGCAGTGTACTTCAATGTATTTATTGTTCTTTGAAACTTTAATAACTTCAGAAATATAAAGACAGAGCCATATGATAAATAGTTTTGGTATTTTAGTTGTTTTGATTGATTCCTTTAATAGTAATTTAGTTTTATGAATTTTGAATAGTGTGTATTTAATGAAATCTGTTGTTTCAGCCAACATTGACTATTTAAACTGTGATTACAAACATGGCTGTAGTTGGGTTTCAGTCACAAAAAGAACATAACTAAACTTCCTAAGGTCTAAGATATTGTTTTTAAAAAGATCGAATAGAGGCCCGGGAGATAGCATGGAGGTAAGGCGTTTGCCTTTCATGCAAAAGGTCATCGGTTCGAATCCCGGTGCCCCATAAGGTCCCCCGTGCCTGCCAGGAGCAATTTCTGAGCATGGAGCCAGGAGTAACCCCTGAGTACTGCCAGGTGTGACCCAAAAACCAAAAAAAAAAAAAAAAAAAAAAAAAAA
>PVKC010001015.1:0-55446 GCA_004027635.1 Crocidura indochinensis
AAAAAAAATAATAGTAATATAAACCACAAAGAAAATCTTATTTAAAAAAAATGCCTCCCATAGAAGAGGTAGGAAGCAAATGGGGATGGGGTATTATTAGTGGAAGGAAGTGAACATTGGTGATGGATCAATGTTGAACCTTTGTATGTCTGGAACTCAATTATAAATAATTTTGTAATGTCATAAATACTAATATAATAATAAATTATAAATAATGTAACAATATAAATAACAAATTAATGAATAAATAATAAAATTAAAATAATTTAAAATGTTCTATTTCACTTCTATAAAATATATTAGCATAGCTAATAAACTTGAAAATATGAACCATGTTAATATTCAGAGAAAATACAAAGAAATCATATATCATATATCAGACAAAGGTACATACAGACAACAGACAGTATTGGAATATAGGTGGGTATCTGAAGCCATGGTGAACTGGCATATACTTGCTAAGAGATAATTTGACAATATATATCAAAAGCTTTAAAATATTCATGCTTTTTGATCTGATCATTGAAACTTTCCAGTTATGCATCCTCCTAAAGTAAAGATGTAACTAGAGATTTATGATTAAATTATAATCAACAATGCTATTTACAATAATGAAAAAGTAAAATGATCTAAATATTAAATATTCAAATAAGAGTTACATAGGACAAAGACATAATTTATGTTGTAGAGCACAAGCCCGCATGGATTTAGGCCCTATGCTCAAACCCTTGCACCATGTTACCCCAGTATCATGGGATTTGGCTGCTATAGCAAGAAGAATAAAAAAGAATGGTTACACAAATTTTTGCAAATTTTTTAAAAGGATTGGATGTGATACTCAAGGTTAACAAGAATAGAATCCAATTCTACTTAAGATATTTGTCTTATCTAACTTGAGTTCAATACCCAGTACTATGACTTCTACAAAGAATGATCCCTGAGCACAAAACCAAGAGTAATCTTAGAGCACAGAGCTAGAAGTTGGCACTGAGCACCACTAGGGAGGGCCACAAACCAAAAATAATTAAGCATAATAAGATAAATATGCTTATAAAAGCTTTATTTGTTTATCTAGATGAGTATTACACATTTACATAGAGGTGAAAACTCAATAAATTGTACATTTATGTTATTCACTTTTTTCTCATGTATGATACATATAAAATATTTGTTAAGTGTTGCTTTTCAGTTTTATACAGATACTCAGTATTCCTTCCACAAAAGAAATTTTTATTATAAATTACTTTATTAAAAGACCATGTATTATATAGTTGCTCATAAAACATTTGTTCCAAGATCAATCCCACCACTAATGTTAAATTCACTCCTCCCTTATCCCTGGATTATCCTCCATTCCCATGCCACACAAAAGGTTAAATATCAGCCACAGAGCTTGGAATTCCTGGGCTGGGTGGCAACTCCAAATTTTTTCAATACTGTCATCCTACTAGGAACTCATTAATTTAGATGTCAACGTGGATTCAAAATTTAGAAAACAAAGCAAATAACAAAAGTCAGCTAGGGAAAAGGATATTTAAAAAAAAAAAAATATATATATATATATATATATATATATATATATTTGACTTCCCAGTATTTGCTTTGCTAATGCATTGGTTCGGAGAAAAGAAAACAGAAGATAAACATTAAATGAGATCATATATATGCATTTTTTTCAGAATACTGTGCTATAGTTATCAGCTTCCTACCCCACAATTGTCACTGCTTATCAGCAGCTGCTATCATTTCTACATCCATCTCCTTAGTGGAGAGCCATTCTAACCTTTCATTTCTTAACAGCAGCACCACATAAATTTACCTCCACACTATAAATTTACCTCAACAGCAGTACCATAAGAAATAAAAACTCATATGATCCTTGATAACCAAATCTTAAACCAAATTCTTCGACTTGTCACCAGAGTCAACTGATTCATTTAATTTGGTATTAAATGGTTGGAGAATGATGTGGAAGGATGTGGAGAATGATGAAAAGTATGTGGAAGAAAGTTGTCTGGATTCCAACTTTTCCACAGGAGACTTAGTTCATGATATCATCTGTGGGTAACATTTCCTTCCTTCGTTTAAGCTTTTACCTGTTATCTACATTTTGATGGACACTTTGGATTCAATCCTATTCAAAGCACTTCACTGATAAATTAATAATTCCCCCCCCCAAAGATTAAGGAGAAATTGAGGCTTATTTACTCTCAATCAACATTAGTGGCTCAAATGTTCCACTCTGGATGAGATTGTCTAGTCATCATTTCTTTTCTTCTGGATCCCATAACAATCCAGTCAAAACTATCCCCTCAGAAGTTATCATATTTCCCTAATTCCCCACTTAGAAAAGCTTACATGCAGCCGGAAAAGAAAATATATATATATATATATATTTATATATTCTGTCATTTATATATATTTATATATTCTGACATTTCTTCACTCAGGACTCCCAGAACTCTGTCTTCTAAATAATAGTTAAATAACTTTTAAACAAACTGGGACTCAATAACACAAATACAGGTTGTCAAGATTTGTCCAAAGGGCACGGAAGAAGTCAAGCAGACTGGCTTTTTCATCCTTCTAACTCACTAATCAAATGTCTCCACTTAAAACTCACTGATCTAAACTGCCCTTCTATTTTATTTGTTCCTTTCTCTATCTCCAGTCATACTTAATCAAATGAAAATTACAATCCACTTACTAAAACTAAATTGTACCTTCTTTGCTAATTGTACATATAATGCGTACTCATTGTAAAAAAAAATGTCCAATTAATGTCATCTTAAAAGATAAAGTCATCTGGGCGTGAACAGTAGTGCTAGAGGTAAGGCATCTGCCTTGCAAGTGTTAGCCTAGGATGGATCTCAGTTCGATCCCCCAGCATCCCATATGGTCCCCCAAGCCAGGAGCGATTTCTGAGCATCTAGCCAGGAGTAACCTCTGAGCGTCAATGGATGTGACCCAAAAGCAAAGCAAAACAAACAAACAAATAAACAAAAAAGACAAAGCCATCATAATATTATTATTCAGAAATCAGTTGAAATTTCTGATCACCAATTTCTATGTGTTTATGCATGCATGTGAAAGGAGGGGGGTTTCCTCATATTAACATATAATGTACCAATTCTGCTGTTCTAATACAACTCAATTCTAGCATTATATACCCCAAAAGGATCAGATCTCATAGTTCAAGTATTGGGTCCTACAAGATCCCCCATTTTAACCACCCCACTTCCTCATGTCCCCATTTTAAATATCAACTCTAATCCCAGATTATTACAGTATGTATGAAATGACTAGCTATAAATGAAAGGTTATCATAACCTCTCCCCTTTAAGTTCAATTAGGTTGGTTAAAGCAGCTGACCAGAATTCAGAGCAACATTTTACTTACTTTATTTAGTTATATTGGTTGATTATTAAATAATCAGAAACAGCCAAGGAAAAGAAATGCCTAAGATAGGGTAAGTCGGTAACCGTGGAGCTCTTACACCCCAAACCTGCCACACTACAAGCACCTCTAGCAACTGGAAGTTCAGCTTAGACCACTCCTTTGGAGTGCTTATTTGACTCTAATAAATCTGCATCATTGACTGGAGTGAAAAATACAGAGATAAGACACTGATCTTGCATGCCTACTTTTATCCCCTGTGCCACAAACAGAGACCACCAGATGTGACTGCTGAACACAAAGCCAGGCTAGCCTCCACCAACACCAAATGTGATCCTCCCCACCCCCAAACCACATCATTGATTAAATAAGTGACATGGTAATGATTTCACCTTCAGGCCCTATCCAGTAACCATAGGAAGAATATGGAAAAAGAACTAAAATTCTGAATCCTGGTAGCTCATTCTTCTAAATGCTTTCTAAAAATCACCTATTCACATAACAAAAGACACCTTGAAGCACTCCCAGCTTGAAAATTCCAAGAATTTTAGTAATTCTAAGCAAAAAAAGGAAAAAGGGAAGGGGGCAGACAGGCAGACAAAAACCAAATATTTTATATACAAATCACAATCTCACAATACTACTGTCAGCCTTATTTCCAAACATACAAATAAAATGATAACATTTAATCAGAGGTCCTTTGTCTGACTCGTCTTTTACAATGCCCAGTAAGTTTCCAAAACTTACAAGTTACAAATAGGATAGTCTACTGATGAGGTTATCAGATTGTTTGAAGGCCTCATGAGAAACTGAGCTACTAAGACAAAGAGAGAACTGAAGAGGCAGGAATAGCTTTTTTTAGTTCGTTTGTTTTCTTTTCTTTATTTATTGGGCCACACTAGGTGATGCTCAGGGGTTATTCCTGGCTCTGCACTCAGAAATCACTCTTGGCAGGCTTAGGGATCATATGGAATGCCAGAGATAGAACCCAGGTCTTCTGCATGCAAGGCAAACGCCCTATCCACCGACCTATTGCTCCAGTCCAACACAATATCTTTTTTTTTTTTTTTTTGGTTTTTGGGCCACACCCAGTGACGCTCAGGGGTCACTCCTGGCTATGCGCTCAGAAGTCGCTCCTGGCAGGCACGGGGGACCATATGGGAACCGGGGGATCGAACCGTGGTCCATCCAAGGCTAGCGCGGTAAGGCAGGCACCTTACCTGCAGCGCCACCGCCCAGCCCCAACACAATATCTTTTTATTTTTCCAAAGCAATATCTTTTTAAATAAAGTTATGCTTTGTGCATCATAAGTATATGTTCATGTGTGTCCAGCTTACATATATGAAAAGATTAAATAGCATGGTTAAGGCTTTCACTTTTTAGACATCCAAAATATAGCTCAGTCTGGAATTTTCCTTGCATATATGAGTTCCTGGTATCAAAATAAGAATTATTATTAATATAAGCTTTAATTATATCTAATTTATATAAATTATCTAAGTCTGTGTCTAATTCATAAAAAAAAACTGGATTTGGGGCTGGAGCGGTGGTGCAGGCAATAGGGCGTTTGTCTTACATATGCTAATGGAGGGCGGACCACCGGTTAGATCCCCCAGCGTCCCATATGGCCCCCCAAGCCAGGGGCAATTTCTGAGCGCATACTCAAGAGTAACCCCTAAGCGTCACCAGGTGTGTCCTCCCAATAAAACCCTGGATAATAAGAATAATACATATGATTATACAAGAATTCATTATTTTTAATAGTAAACTTCAAAGTATAGCCACAGACTAAAATCTATATATAATTTCCTGGGAGACATAGTACTAAAAAAATTTTTGACCCTTATCAAATATCAAAGAAAACAGAATTTCTAAATTCTAAGTCTGAGTGTCAAGGAGGAAGATCTGGGAATCTATATGTTTAGGTATTCAAAATAATACTTAAAGGTACTAAAATTGAAAATTCACCTCTTTTCTTAGGAAAGCACTAAGTAATAGCAATGGCAACTGTAGCTGCTTTGAGAATTAAAACTCAAGAGTCATAGTTTTGTATTCTTTTACAGACTTGGTCTGTTATCTTTGCACAGAGTGCTACTTATTCATGATGATGATTATCTCCTAAATTGCATGTAATAAATAATATGACAAGATAAATAAAAGTCGTAGCATTGTAACCCTAAAATTTTCCATCTTCGAATTCTAATTTTCCATCTCTAAAAAAGAAAGAAAAGCTTCTTCCTACAGAGAAGACAGGTTAAACCACTGTAATGGTAGATGTTAGAGGAATGATAATCACTCTGATATAAGTGGGTTCTAGGCACAACTTGGATTAACAAAAGTTTTCTAAATCAGAAAAACTTATGAACCTTAAAATATGGGTAAAGCTTCATGCATGAGATTTAACAAAAGGGAAGCCATGTCATTAGCGGCACGAATATGGAAATTTAATGAGACCTTGAGGCTATGTTCAAGTTAACCTCTGCAAATTTTGAGAAGACATAATCTGAAGACTAAGTTTGCCAACCAGAAACCAAATGTTGTATGAGTTCATGAAATTAAGAACTGTTTTTAAATTTTCTACCATAGCCATAAAACAAAGTGAGAAGTTTTGTCCATCCCTAGAGACAAAACATTTTTTCAGTTCTTTTGGGGCAAGTAGACACCCAGCCTTGTATAAAGTTTACTCCGAACTCTGCTCTCATGATCTCTTCTGGAGGGGTTCAGGGAACCATAGGGGTGGTAGGTATTGAACCAGCCCCAAAATTTTCTTTAAAATGTCATAGCCTTTCCTGGATGGCTAAATAATGTTGAGTTTGATGAAATCATTCTAAAGCTTTTGTATCATATACTTCCCACTTCCAGAGACAAGAAATGGCTACTGTGGGCATCAACTCACTGGGCACTGTGAGGAAGCAAACTCTTGGGACCAAGTGGTAAGGTGAATCCTTCTTGAGGAACTGTTAACCACTACTCTGCAGTGTTTTCAAATTCTGGTAAGACTATAACCCTGACCAAGCTATGGGTGCTGGAAGAAACTTGTTTCAGTTTGGGACAAGAGGACCCTATAACTTCTTTACTAAAACCATTGAAGGGACAGTTTTCCTTGGTTGATCCCTGAGAATTCGACATTCCCAACCACGAGCAATTGTTAGATAGGAAGAGTTAGAAGCAGAGAAAGACAGATAGAGATAGGTAGATGAGAAGAGAAAAATAAGTAAGTAGGTAGAGATAAATAATAGATAGATAGATAGATAGATGATAGATAGATAGATAGATAGATAGATAGATAGATAGATAGATAGATAGATAGATAGGAAGGTAGGTATAGAAATGTAGGTGGGTAGATTAGGTCTGTAGAGATATATAGATATAAATTATGTAAAGATACATAAATAGATAAATAGATAGACCAATGAATCCCCTTAGAAGTCCCTGTATTTGGGCCCATTCACACTTAAAATTGGACATTTAAAGAACTTTCAAAGAAATTTATCCTTTATCACATAACCTACCAAAGGAATTCTGTGATTTTTTCCTTTGACCTAGAATCAATAATCATAAATATTCCTAATTCATTTTTACACACCAAAAGTTTGTAACTGATACTATAGGTATCTCAGAGACTTTTCCACAGATGACAGAGTCGCCGAGGGGGTGGGGGGAAATGGTTCTCGTGTAATATTACTTTGGACCTCAAACCTGGTTCAAATTGAGGAACAAATAATAATTGCAGGACTGGAGGTATGTAGGACTGGAAGTATACCATACAGTGGTATGGTGCTTGTCTTGCAGCACAGGTTTGATCCCTAGCACTCCATGTGGTCTTCCAAGTTCTATCAGGAATGATACTTGAGAGTAGAGTCCAGAGTACCTTGAGTACTGCCAGGTGTGGCCCCAAACAAAAAGAAATAAAAAGAAATATTTGCCCTCCAACTGGACCTCAAGTCTTCCTTATGGAGTTGTCTACCTAGAATGTTCTCCCTTGCAGCCATTCTCCTGGACAAAGGTTATGCTGCTTGTAAATTATATCATAATGGCTTTTCCTTTCAAAAACATTCCCTAAAATACTCATGATCAAGTTGCAAGTTCTTTTTTTGTTTTGTTTTGTTTGTTTAGTTTTGGGTTATACCCGGTGGCGCTCAGGGGTTACTCCTGGCTCTGTGCTCAGAAATCGCTCCTGGCAGGCATAGGGGACCATTTGGGATGTCGGGATTCAAACCACTGTCCATCCTGGATCGACTGCTTGCAAGGCCAATGCCCTACCACTGTTTTATCTCTCCAGTCCTAGGTTGCAAGTTCTATAAAATATTTTCACAAAATCTTGCATCCTTCTTGTTTAGTACTTACCCTACTGCAATTAAATAATTACTTGAGTAATCATTCACACACTCTCTAAATACTATGAACTTAAATAATGACAATAAGTGTTCATTGCTGACTGAGTTTCACTCTAATGTTGAAAAATCATTAGCTGAATAATATTTGCTGAGTGAATAACAGACAACCAAAAATAAAAATCGGGGGCCCCGGGAGATAGCATGGAGGTAAGGCATTTGCCTTTCATGCAAAAGGTCATCGGTTCGAATCCCGGTGCCCCATATGGTCCCCCGTGCCTGCCAGGAACAATTTCTGAGCACGGAGCCAGGAGTAACCCCTGAGCACTGCCGGGTGTGACCCCCCAAAAAAAATAAACCAAAAAAAATAAATAAAATAAAATAAAAAAAAATCGGTTAATGCTACCAATAAGGTACTCTTACTTCATTAAATCTATTCAAGCTCATCTTTATGTATTACGTTTAAAGATAATATGGCATTGTATGTTTAACAGATATTGTTAACCTTCAATTTTTCATTGTGCTCTAGCATATGAAATGAAAATTGGTGAGAAGCTTAAAGTAACTCTTAACTATAATAAAATGAATAATTTTGTAAACTGGGTCTGTAAACTATATTGGTAACCACATTGACCGGGGTTCTGGTTAAATAATATACAATCAAGGAAAGATATGAGTATTAAATATTCATGAGCTTCTCTGAATATTATGAATTAATCAGTGCTTCCTCATTTAAATGTTTAATATTTAATGTAAGTGCTCTACAGTCTCTTGAAATTATTACGCTTTACTATGTCTCTTACAACTGCGTAACAATAGAGTTGATATATACTATATGAGATTTCTGGTCATTAAATCTATAGTGATCTTCACATTAGAGTAAAACATGGTTGTAGTGCACTAGCTTTTGATAAAATTCTCAGTGTATCTCAAATGCATGGAGATAATAATAATGGCAACAAAATGCTCATAATAATCAAAAGTAAGTGCTGTGGATGTGAATGCCACTCATGCATGGTGAATTATTTGTAGAAGCTTACTAAAAATCTTAGCATTTATGAACTTCCCTAGACAAACAGAAGTGGTATACCGAAGTGCCAAAGCCCTGTTAGGTAATAAATATTATTGCTTGCAGGTTAAGCTAGAAAACCAAAACACATGTTGTGTAAAGAGAAGATAGCATTCCAATAAATTCATTCATACCAAGTTCCCTCAAGCATCTTACAAGTAATGTGAACATTTAAAAAGTTAATTATAGCCATAATATTTTTTTTAGGTAAGATAGACCCCATCACTTAGAAACCTCAAGAAAATCAGCTTCAGGGCCCGGGAGATAGCATGGAGGTAAGGCATTTGCCTTTCATGCAAAAGGTCATCGGTTCGAATCCCGGTGCCCCATATGGTCCCCCCGTGCCTGCCAGGAACATTTTCTGAGCATGAAGCCAGGAGTAACCCCTGAGCACTGCTGGGTGTGACCCCCCCCAAAAAAAAAACCAAAAAAAAAAAAAGAAAATCAGTTTCATTATATCTTATAACATTATATTCATTCATTATATCTTAGAACATATTTCAGTTCCTTTAACACTATTGGGGAAACACCTTGGTTCATCAAACACAAAACAGCCTGAATATATAAACAGACACACACATATACGCCCAGGACACACATGTTAAAATGATATTGGTAGAGGTTTAATGCAACAGGACTATTATTCTTACAAAACATCCTTGTGAAATATCCTTATGACCTTTCTATCACGGTTTTCCTCCACATGAATCAATCACTCCCCTACAAACTTCAGGACTTTTGGTACCAGAACTGTAAGACACCATAGTCTGTTGTCTGGCCAGCGAGGTGGCGCTAGAGGTAAGGTGTCTGCCTTGCAAATGCTAGCCAAGGAAGGACCGCAGTTCGATCCCCCAGCGTCCCATATGGTCCCCCCAAGCCAGGGGCAATTTCTGAGCGCTTAGCCAGAAGTAGCCCCTGAGCATCAAATGGGTGTGACCCCAAAAACAAAAACAAAAAAAGAAATTAAATCACCTGATTTATGAGAACTTACTATAGCATCCTAACAAGAAAATATGACATTATAACAAAAATATTTCATTCTTAAAACATAGTATAGCAAGTAAAGTGCTTGCCTTGCTCACAGCTGACAAAGGTTCGATCCCTGGTATCCCATGAGGTCCACTGAATACTAACAGAAATGATATTTGATTACAGAGCAGGAGAAAGCCTGAGCATCACTGGGTGTGGCTAAAAACATTTCTCTGTGAATCTACAATATCTAGCCAGTGCATATAACAAATTAATCTGAAAATATTATGAAACATTTCTTACAATGTCAGTGTTACTTAGAAAAACTATAGCATCTCTGTGTTTGTTATTCTTACATTTTTCTTTTTACACATTGCTCTAGATTTTTAACATGACTTTCTTTTCAAAGTAAATTTTGTCTCGAACTATAGTAAATCGACAGCAGAGTATAAATGAGAAAATATTATCTTTTTAATTTGGATAAATTAACCTCCTTTTTGATAAGTAAAACAAATTAAGTCAAATATACAAGTAAATAAATAACTATACCCATAAGTATATTAATGTCATACCCATAGCCATACTAATTCCAAGAATATCTAATAAAATTAGAGTATTAAGAGGTTTATGGGAAAGTGTTTGTTTGGGGGCAATACCCAGCAATGCTCAGGACTTACTCCGGGCTCTATGCTCAGGGATCACTCCTGATGATGCTCAGGGAACCATATGTGGTGCCAGGAATCAAATTGGATCAGACATGTGCAATGTAAATGCATTACCTCTTGCATTATCTTTCTGGCCCCAAATATTTTTTCCCTCTACCTATTATTTTAGCAATGCTGAGAAGAAAAGCCAGATCACTCATATTCAAGACAAGTACTCTACCTGTGAGTCACATTCCTGGCCTCACTTTTTTTTTGGGGGGGGGGGAGGTACCCCCGGTGATGCTCAGGGGTTACTTCTGACTATGCACACAGAAATCACTCCTGGCTTGGGGGACCGTATGGGACACTGGGGATCGAACCCAGGTTCGTCCTGGGTCAGTCTCGTGCAAACGCTCTATGGTTCTGTCCTGGACTTACTATATTTTAAATATATGCACAAGGATAGATTTCTTCCAAGAGTCAAATAGACTTCTTTCAAACTAGATCTCTTCCCAATACCTACCCACAAGGTGTGGCAACCCAGGGTTAAAGAAGTCCCTTGGGCCTTCAGAACCATTAAATTTAGGAAGGCAGATAAATTTTGTGAGCAGTGAAAACCCCAGAGGCTATGTGTCATGTCCTAACATCCTTTTCCCTTTTCCTAATTGAAAAACTAAGCATTGCCCTTCCTCTTTTTATGACTTAAAAGAATGTAATTGGAGGCATCATTGTGGTGTAAGTTTATCATTGAATAGTCATCTTTCTATCTAAACTCATCTTACTCTCAGTAACCATGAAGTGTCTCATCTCCACACACTAGGTGAAAGCTTTCCTTCTCTCCTTGACACTTCAGGTTTTGTAACACCCAATATATAACCCAAACCTACCCCACTTTTATTTAGAATTTATCATCTGTAAATTCTCCATAAGTAACTATCAAATTGCTTCTGAGGAATAGAGAATATATCCACCATATGTGAGGTCCTAAATTTAATCCCCAATACTGCAATTCCCACTTCACCCAATACTGCTGGATTTGCTCCTTGTTCCCTTGAACACTGCTCAGAAAGGCCCTGAGCCTTCTCAGGATATTGTCCTATAAAAACCTGACTTTTCTTTTGCTGACATATCTACCATTTTTGATTACCTGGATAGCTGAGAGGAACACAGATGGGTGGTGACTTTACCATTGTGGCTGAAAATGCTTTCAAAAATCTTTTTGGAAAGAAAAGGATTTTTTTAAATTTTATCATTGGTGTACAATAGTATCCAGATTTGGGTATTATAATCCCAAACATAGAAATATGTATATGTCCCACTACACCTAACATTAAAGTTCTTGTGTCAGTCGCTTTATCAAATGGAGCATTTTCACCTTTTCTTCCTTCACCCTATCCCTATCTTAGAAAAAAATCACCTGGACTAACCCTCAGACACTTTGCCCAGAGCAGTTCCCAAAGAAGCATTGGCTATAACCCTAAAATTAGCACAATTAGAAACTTCCACTAAGAGAAAAGTAATCTCTACAAAATCACAGCTCAAAGGTAATACCAGTCAATTTACAGACTGAGAATATATTAGTAGACAACTGACTTACATGGACATTTTAAAACATCAATTTGAAAGGAACATTTTATTTTCTCTTCTACACCTATGTGATACTCCATATTCAATGTTTACTTACTACAGAACTGAGTTAATTTTCAAAAGTTTAGTCAGTATATTTTTATGTATTTATATTTATGTATCAAAGTGCTAATGAAAGTAACTTAGGGTAAAATTTTTATATATGTTTTAAGATTAATAATATTCAAAACAACTAAATTTACAATGAACATTAGTCTATTAAGATTCAAGCAAATGTAACATATTCTAAATAAAAATTTAAAAAACTGAAAAAAAATAAAAAAATGAATTAAATGTTAAATTATAAACAATTCATTGTTTCATGATGAAGATGAAAAATTAACAATATTAATTTGGTTATCCAAAAGAAAGCATACAGAATGCTAAATTCAGATGCTTTAAAGAGTCTCCTAGGAATCTGCCCCATAGCTATGCAAACATAAACATATCAAACAGTTCAAGCATCAAATATTAACTAACTTTAACATCTGTTCCATCACAGTTATTTGAAGGCACTTCAAGTGACTTATGCAATCAAGAAAACTTCTAACTTTACTTAAACTCTCTATAAGGCATTTATTGTCTCTTTTTGTTTGTTTGTTTTTTAGATTTTGGGCCACACACAGTTGTGGTTAGGGCTTACTTCAGGTTCTGTGCTCAGGGATTATTTCCAGCAGTGCTAAAGAGACCATGTGGTATACTGAGAATAGAACTTTTGTTAGCCACATGCAAGGGAACTATCCTACCAGTTGTAATATCTGTCTCTCAAAGGATCCTTATTATGAAAATATTTCCTACATCATATAATAACTGATCTATTACCAGCTCTATATTAAACAGACTGTTGGCATATTATTAAAAATATAATTTATGCAAATGATATTGATGTTTTCTTTCAATGAGTCTCTAATGCTATCAATCACAAAATTAACACATTTTTCAAATCCATGAATTCCCTAGTCCTCTTCTAAATCTACCATCAAATAAAAGCTGTAAGATCAAATATAGTAGCATTTACACCAACTCTGTACCAACTATGTTTTATGCTTCTATGAAGAAGATAAATTTTTGAAAGGATGCTAAGCTCACATTTACTGCAAAAATGCACAAGACTGCTTTGCATTTTTTAAGACTCTCAAGTTTTAGGGAAGTCTAGCTGGTTTTATTCAGATTTGAATCTTCATGCTTCTCTCATGGCAGTCTTTGTCATCAAGTACTCAAAACAACTCAGACTATTTGATACAGTTCTAGTAACAGTCTATTTTCTCCACAGCTTCACTAAAAGCAATTTGAATGTACTCTCCACATTTTGGCAGTAATAATATATTTGAGGCACAAGTAGAGGATAGTATACTTAGAAGAAAAGATCACATTGATAAAAAGAATATTCAATCTCACTGACAACTATCATAACAATGTGAATGAATGAGGGAAGTAGAAAGCCTGTCTCAAATACAGGTGGGGTGCGAGGGGTTAGGGAAGAGGGAGATTTAGGACCTTGGTGATGGGAATGTTGCACTGGTGAAGGTGGGTGTTTTTTATATGACTGAAATCTAACTACAATCATATTTGTGACCAAGGTGTTTAAGTAAAGATATTAAAAAAATAAAAAGAGACCTGTATTCCAATTCCTGCATTGCAAAAATATGAATTATGCCCATCTAAATATTAAATAATTATACAGTTTTTCTGGCATACTGATGTGAATTTTCTTTGATAAAAAAATGATCAGGGGCCAAAAAGATACCAGCTGTTAAGGCATTCGGCCTTGCATGTGATCAACTCAGGTTCAATTCCTGGAAACCCAATGGCCCCAAGTCCTGCAAGGAGTGATCCCTGAGCACAGAGCCAGGAGTAACCCAAACACTGCTGTGTGCGCCCTCCCCCCAAATCCAACCCTAATTAGCCTTAAATTCATTTTGGGGGAGCTAGAGAAAGTATCTCAGAGGTAGAGCAAATGCATTTGTACAATTGCCTGGGATGGTTCCCAGCAATCCCAGCTTCACACCACCATAGTTGGTCCTGCTAGGTGTGGTCCCAGGCCAAGTAAAAGATGGCGTGATCTCATATCAGTTTTCCAGCTCCAAAATAGGACTATATACTATTCTACAATTATTGAATTCCTTTATATAGAAGTTAAAATGAATAAAAATAATCAAAGTCTTTGTTCATATTTAATGGATGTAATATGGTGTTTCTTTGTTATTATAGACCACCTAAATGAATCCTACTCAGAGATAACCTGTGTATATACCCAGCCTAAAGATTCAAAACAGTCTCCAATTCTAAGAAATATGATACCTTTAAATAAATTCATGGCCTTTATTTGCTATACCCTCTCCTAGAAGTTTTGTTAGAAGGAAGATTTAATTGGGAATACTTTTTCACTCAAGTTTCTGATTACACAGATTCAAGCATCTATCAACAAATATAACTGGCATTAGCTGGTTTCTCTAAAGGATTCTTTCTATAGGTGGTGAGTGGGTCACACATGATTGTGCTCAAGGCTTACTCCTGTTTCAGTGTTCAGGGATAACTCCTGGTGGGCTCAAAGGTCCATATGTGGTGCTGGAAATTAAAACCAGATTGGCCATGCACAAGGCATATGCCATACTTGCTATACTATCTTCCAGGCCCTCTAAAGGATCCTTTTCTTCACCCTAGAAGATTACATTCATGTCTCACGTTAAATCTGACAGAAATAAATTTTGTCCAAATAAAAACTGAAAATCTCCATTGAATGTAGGACATTATTCTTGTGGCTCAACCTCATCTTTTTCCATCCACTATACCTAAATTCCCAACTCATATATTTTTTTTTGGTTTTTGGGCCACACCCGGTGACGCTCAGGGGTTACTGCCATCACCCGGCCCCCCAACTCATATATTAAGAATCTCAGTTTCCATTCTGGAATGACAGGATAGGAGGCAAAACAGTTCCAAGTGTATTTGCCTTATATGCAGCTGTAGTGGTTGCAATCCTGGTTTGATTCCCAGCACCACGTAAGGTTCCCCAAGCACAGACATCCATCAAGAATTATACTATGAATATATAAGGGGCTGGGCGGTGGCGCTGGAGGTAAGGTGCCTGCCTTGCCTGCACTAACCTAGGACGGACCGCGGTTCGATCCCCCGGTTCCCCATATGGTCCCCCGTGCCTGCCAGGAGCGACTTCTGAGCGAATAGCCAGGAGTAACCCCTGAGCGTCACCGGGTGTGGCCCAAAAACCAAAAAAAATATATATATATATAAATCTATATATAATCATATTTGCATTAACATATATAAGCTCTTAAGGCACATACATGTTAAGTTCAGATTTCCCTCAGCCAACCAGAGATTGATCCCCAGCATCCCATATTGTCCTCTGAATCTCACAGGAGTGATTCTGAGAATGGTGCCAAGTGTGACTCAAAAACAAAAACAAAACAAAACAAAAAAAACCTAACCTATTGTTTAGGTCCTTTTATATTGTGGTTACCTGCTTTGAGCTCAACTATATACTTCTGAAAAATACATCACATTTTACCCAACATTGATATGCCTGCAATGATATCAGATCTTTTCCACATTAGCCCATTCTCTATTGCTAGATCCTCATAGAGCTACAGGGATAATGTAGAGCTATGCTGCGATTGATCCTTTGAGCACATGAAAACATTCTGTTGTCTGACAGTTCAGTTCTACTTTTTTTTTTTTTTTTTTTGGTTTTTGGGTTACACCCGGCAGTGCTCAGGGGTTACTCCTGGCTCCATGCTCAGAAATATCTCCTGGCAGGCACGGGGGACCATATGGGGCACCGGGATTCGAACCGATGACCTTTTGCATGAAAGGCAAACGCCTTACCTCCATGCTATCTCCCGGGCCCCAAGTTCTACTTATTGTAGAGTCATTCTTTTATCTAGAGAAACCACTCCTAGAAAGAGACTCCATGAGAACCATGAAACCAGGGTAAAACTGATTTTATATTAGAAACATTTACTAAGAGAAACAATATAATAACACTGCTAAATTCATCTCCACTAATGAAAAAATATAGACCAGGATAAAGTCAAAGAGAACTTAAGTACATAACTCCCAAAATATAAGTTTTAATCAGCACAACATGACAGCTTATCTTTACAAAATGCTTTCTAGATATAATAAAATAAATTCTCTTATGAGAAAAATCTCTTTTGGGCTAGTTCTCAAAACTTTTTAATTAGGAATCATACTGATATACTATAATCTTCAGAAGCTTAGTTAACGAGAAGATATGAAAGCATGTTCCACCAAAAAACTGTGTTTATATCTTCTCCCAAAAGGGGTTATTAACAAGGATTTAAGAAGGCTTAGAAGCCTTGAAAAGGAGATAGAAGTGAAGGAAGAAGCTGCAGATAGTGGCAAATACTTTTGTCCTGGTCCAAAATAAAGGAGACTGGAATGACTGGTGTGTTGAAAGAGAACTGTCCTGGCAACTTTACAGCTTGTGCTTAGAGATGACAAGCAAAGAGAAAGATAAAAAGAAAACAAGGAAGATAAGGATCAATGGATGTTTGGCTGTCTTGGGATTCTCTGAGTCACAGAGGAAATTAATAGTTCCTCTTTGGAACTGTTAGAATGAACCCAGGTAACAGGAGACTGAGACTTTTGCCAGAAAGCAGGAAAAAAAAGCTGCAGTTAGAGAGGAAATAGTCCAGGACTCATGTTGCAGAGGTGTCATTGCAGGGCACAGGGGTATTTGCCTTGGCTTCATCAAGCCATTCTCATTGGAAATATCTCTGGAATTCAGTTCCCTTGAGTTTCATGTATTTTTTTAAAGGACTACACTGAAATATGTCTCATGTGAAAAAAAGAAAGATTATTTCAAACTTTCCTCAGAACTCTAGAAGAATATTAATATGTAAAGGAAAATAAATTACTTTTGATAAAGAGTCTGTTGAACAAAAATGAGTGATGTTGTAATAATTAATTCAGGAATTGAAACAAGAGAAATTAGTCTTAGTCCCCTGATTTTAACTAATAAAGAGTTATATAATTTTAAGAGAGTTGAGTAGATCAAAAAGTCCTTTATGTGTGTGAAATATCTTATAAAATATTGCTACATCTCTAATTTAACCTTAATAGTAGCCTTGTAATATTGACAAAGAGGAAATCAAGGCTCTCTTTGGCTTTTTTGGTACCTCAAGTTCTACCCAGGAAGGTGAAGTTAACTTGCTCAGGCCTTAGGTACATGTACCCACATCCCCACTTCCCTATTCACACACAGTCAGCAGCACACCTTTCGCCAATGCCCTCTATATGCCCATACAAGAGGCCTACACTCCTGAATGCATCTGCAGTAGTTTTAATATGTATTGAATATTTCCAGTTGAAGTATTTTAGATTTCAGTGTTACTCCAGGATTCTGTTTGAAATAATACTCATGTCTGTAAAATAAATACTTTATATTCACAGAACATGAAGAATAGCATTGTTAAATGAAGGACAATACTATACAGCCCATATGTCCTCTGAGCATTGAGCACTCCAGAACAAGTGCAAGCTGTATTGTTCTTGATAATGGGATAATGGTACAATATTGGTCGAGTGCGAGCTGCAGATATGGACCCCTCAGAATCCCGTAGCAGACTCTACCTCTCCTAATGTCTCTCCTGGGGCTGTAGATGTGTCTCAGTGGTAGATACAAGCATTTCATGGGGGTTCTGGGCTTGAATTCCAGCAGCAGGTATACACAGAAGCTCTTCTGACCTATACTTCCTAATAGCACAATGTAGATCATGTCAAATAAAAAAAATCTACTACCCTCTAGGCTGGAGAGACAGTACAAAAGGTCAGATTCTTGCTTTATATGTGACCAAACCTGGTTTGAATCCTGACACCATATATGATTGGTTCCCATAGAGTTGCCAATTATTACTCCTGATCAAAGAGGCAGGAATAGCTCCCTGTTCATTGGCAGGTATAGTCCAAACATAAAAAAAAAAGAAAAAGAAAAAGAAAAGAAAAGAAAAGAAAAGAAAAAGAAGAGAAAAAAAAAGAAGAAACCAAATTCTGAACCTGATGCTTAAGTTCAATTTACCAATCCTACAACTTAAGGCAAAAATTAAGCTATTTTGCCTTAAAATCTCACCTAACAATGAGCAGAAGAACAGTATCTACCCTACTGTGTTCAGGTATGGGGAAACTAAATCAAAATAATGTCCAGAAAATATCGAGCAGTGCCTACCTGGAGTCTATACCCAGTGAATACTCCCCTTCCCAAAGAACAAGTCACTTTCTGCAGAGTGCACTAGTTCCATGGAACAGAGTTCAATGCCAGTACATATTCTGAAAACTTTAATCTTGTAAAGAGTCAGTCCATGGTTTTCACTATGTCAAGGAAAGTACAATACAGTTGTGAGATTCCTGAAATGAGGTTAAGTTTGATTTCTAACTGATTTCTTACAAGACTAAAGAAAATCCATGGGTACCATAATGCTTCTTGTCCAAAACAAAATAAACAGCACAGAGGTAGTTTTTTTTGTTGTTGTTCTGTTTTTTGTTTTTTACCACTTGCTGTATTCTCTCAGCCATCCTACTATCTCTCCCCTTTCACCAAAATCAAACACAGACGTAAAATCTCCACTGTGATGAGGGTCTCAATGTGTTTCTGATTTCAGTGACAATTTTTATATGCCTCTGAATGTAAGTGTGTGTGTGTGTGTGCACATGTGTGTATACATCTGAGTGAGATGGTATGAACATCAAACTGATAGAGAGTACCATCATAAAATGCATTTAAAAGCATGCATTTTGGCAAAGAAAAAACTAGGGTCATTGAACTGTGGGCCCCAAAGCATGGCAAGAGCTTTGGAGAGTCTGCCTTGCAAGCGTGTGTTTATAAGTTCAAATAACTGCAGTCCCACAAACACAGAGCCTGGTTGCTCTACTGTTTGAGTCTGATAGTGATATTCAGTTTCTGAGCATCTTCACTGACAAGCTAAAAATGGAGGGGGGGGTCAGAAACATTAAGATTTTTCATTTTACAAATGACCCAGAGACCTAGGTCCTTTTAGTCCCCTAAAAGGACCATCTGCACTATTTTCCTCCCCATTCTACATTCAGAAAATTGAGTCTAAAACTAGAGATTTCTCTAAAGTTACACAAACTTGTGAACACAAAGTCCTGTAATGTTTTCTTAACCACATGATGCTCCATCCCCTCCTGCATGACTAACTGAATTCACATGGCCTTCTAACCGCACTTAGTCCTTATAATAGTACTTTCATGCAGATGGCAGCCACATTTATAGCCCCAACCCTCTCCTCTGAATTCCAAGTTTTGCTCTTAATAGTCAACTAAAAGAGTCTCAAATAACTAACAGTTCCCCAAAACCTATGTATCCTAAACTGAATTCCCAATACTCTTGCCTGAACTCTTCATCTTACAGTTTCCCCATTATTTTATTTTGTTTTGTTTTGGGGCCACAACCAGTAACGCTCAGGGGGCTACTCCTGGCTATGCACTCAGAAATCGCTCCTGTCTTGGGAGACCATATAGGATGCTGGGGGATTGAACCTCGTCTGTCCTAAACTAGCGCTGCAAGGCAGACACCTCACCATTTGCACCGCAGCTCTGGCCCCTCCCCATAATTAATGACAATTTCAGTTTTCAAATTGCTCAAGACAGAATATTTGAATTTATCCAGACACTCCTCTCCTACTCTCTCTGTCTCCTATGTTATCATCGATAAATTAAAATCTGTTACCACTATAGTCTAGTTCATTGTGAATTACCAACCATATTACCAACCTGAGTCTCCTAGCTGGTCTCTTCTCCCATTCTTGCCTGTCTGCAATTCACTCACAATTGGGCAACTCAAAATAATGTGATTTTAAAAAGCAAAAATGGGTTTTATTTGAAGGTTTAAGGAAGGGAAGAAGGAGAGAGATAAATATAGAAAGAGAGAAAGAGAGAGAGAGAAGTTCAAGAGAGAGCATGGGTGTTTCCAAAGATGGAGAGAGCCCCAGTGCACATCTCAACATGAAAGTGTGAAAGTTCACATCTCAGGAAGGGAGATATAGGAGACATGTGCACAAGCCCACAACACACATTGCACCCTTAATAACCATTTTAAAAGGAAGAAATAATTGACCCTCTATTGCCCCTTCCCTGTATTTCCCAGCTTTTTTTTTAATTCAATATATTATTCTCTTTATTTCTTATTGTTTTCACCTCCTCCTTCTGACCTATAAGCATTATAAGGGCAGAATGATCCTAGTACATTTAATGGGTGAATAAATCAATTCATTAATGAAAAAGAGAAACCTTTCTAAATAAAAAAAAAATAAAAATGATCCTCAAAGATAAGAGTGATCAACCTCTAAAATAAACCTAAATTTTCTACAAAATATTCCTAAACATTTGGGAACTGGATCAAGAGCACAGCAGGTAGGGCACTTGCTTTGCATAGGGCTGATCTACATTCCCTGCCATCCCATAAAGTCCCCCTGAGCACTGCCAGGAATGATTCCTGAGTGCAGATCCAGGAGTAAACTCCATTTATATTTGTACATTTGTTATGGGCATGCTAGGATGTGTACACATGTGTGATTTCTCTGACAACAGTTAAGGATAAGCACAATTAGATTGGCCTGGCCCTCAAAGTCCTCTTTTACATATAGAAATGGTACTGTAACATTTTCCCAAAATTAGAAATTCCAGCAACAGTATAGCTAATAAAGTACCTGCATTTAGGTCTTTTCCTCACATGCAAGATAATTTGACTTGTTAGAAATCCCTAACAAACTTGAGAAATATTTTATAGAAGGCACTTAGTGTTCTTGGAGGTGAGTGTACACAAGAGAAAAAATGGATATTCTTAGAACAGATGAATTCCTTTGAACACAATGTGGATGATGTGTTTGGTCAGCAAAGTGCTAATGAACAGTGGGATTTAAGATGTTGCTTGTACAAGAAATAGAAAACAAACTGTTATAGAAGTCTGGATTCTTGGCTAACTAGACAAATGAACATTTTGAGGGAATACAGTATTAAAAAGATACTTAACAATTGTTTCAGTTCCCAATGAAGAATCAATTTATTTTTTCCCAAACTGTATCTTTTTGGTATATTCAAATTTTTACAGAATTCAGAATTCAATTTTGAAAAGCAAGATTGGCAATAGCCATATGAAAATATTTCTATTAATTGCACTTTTACCTATAGATCAACTAAACTGAGAATTGAATTAGCTTGTTTTCTTCCTGCCCATTATATATTGTATTGTTATGGCAGTAAATAACCAGTTAAAGGGGGACAATAAGGCTAGAGAAAAAGCAAAGAACGGTGATCTAGATGATTACTATATTCATCACATGTCAGTTAACACACAATAGCAAAAAGTGTACTTATATGCTCACAAGTAAAGTAATTATAAACATAACATGATGCTGCATTAGTTTCAGGAGTGTGTATCATTTTCCTCACTCCTTGAATCAAATATAAACAACATAATGTAGAATTGTGAGACCAAAATTTCTTCAGAAGACATCTTCCTCAATTTTGAGTTTTGGTTTTGGTTTTCGTTTTTGGGTCACACCTAGCAATGCTCAGAAGTTCTCCTGGCTCTTCTCTCAGAAGTACTCCTGACTCCTCACTCAGAAATCACTCCTGGCAGGCTCAGGGGACCATATGGGATGCCTGGGATTGAACCTAGGTCAGTCCCATTCGGCTGCATGCAAGACAAATGCCCTACTGCTGTGCTATCACTCCAGTCATGTCTTTCTCAATTTTGAATTCTGCTCTGACTGTATGATCTCAGGAAAGTCATTTTTCTTCCTAACTCTGCATGTCCACATGCAAAAATTATGCAAAAGAAACATTTCCAAGAGTTCATGAAAATTAAATTAGCACTAAACAAACACAGAGCACTTACAAAGTGTAAAATTTCACTACTATTTAATAATGTACTTTAATTTTTTGGGGGGGTCACACCCTGCAGCACCCAGGGGTTACTCCTGGCTCTGTGTTCAGAAGTCGCTCCTGGAGAGATATCATGGCGGTAAGGCATTTGCCTTGCATGCAAATGACAGTGGTTCAAATCCCAGGATCCCATATGGTTCCCTGAGCCTGCCAGGAGCAATATCTGAGCATAGAGCCAGGAGTAACGCCTGAGCACTGCCAGGGTGTGACCACTGCCCCCCCCCCAAAAATTTAAAAACAAGGAAATGAAAAGAATCCTCTTTCACTGTTAGTAGAACTGCTTCTATGAAAACACTATGAACATCTCTTAAATTACTAGGAAAAGACATTTTTGTTTGTTTGTTTTGGGGGTCACACCCAGTGGCGCTACTGGCTCTGCGCTTAGAAATCACTTCTGGGGACCCGGGAGAAAGCATGGAGGTAAGGCGTTTGCCTTTCATGCGAAAAGGTCATCAGTTCGAATTCCGGTGCCCCATATGGTCCCCTGTGCCTGCCAGGAGCAATTTCTGAGCATGGAGCCAGGAATAACCCCTGAGCACTGCCGGGTGTGACCCAAAAACAAAAAAAACAAAAAAAAGAAATCACTTCTGACTGACTCAGTATGCTGGGGATTGAACCCTGGTACATTCCAGGTTGGCCAAGTTCAAGGCAAACACCCTACCACTTCTATCACTCCAGGTCCAAGAAAAAAAAAACCATTCATAATATCTTCTAATTTCACTTCTTAGCATCTATGCCAAGAAAATAAAAATATTAATTAAAAATATGAATAGTTATTTCGGAGCCAGCAAGGTGGCGCTAGAGGTAAGGTGTCTGCCTTGCAAGTTCTAGCCAAGGAAGGACTGCTGTTCGATCCCCCGACATCCCATAATGGTCCCCCCATGCCAGGGGCAATTTCTGAGCCCTTAGCCAGGAGTAACCCCTGAGCATCAAATGGTTGTGGCCCAAAAAACAAGACAAACAAACAAAAAAAGAACAGTTATGTTCATTGAACCTCTATGTACAATAGACAGGAGGATATAGAATTTATTCTGATGAGATGAAAGTTAGTCTGATGAGATGAAATAGATAGAGCAGCCAAATACTATTCAGGTCTGAGCAAAGATAAAATCTTGTTGTTGACTAAATCTTGGATGGAACTGTAGATTGTCATGTTAAATAAGATACATTTGAGAAAACCATCTCACTCATCTGGAACATTTATATAAGAGATCTCATTTATCTGAAGCATATAGAGAAACCAAGCAAGAGAATAAATAGTCAGTGTCAAACATAGAAACCCTTAGCCTTTGATTGCAAAACTAAAATTGGTTAAATTGTGTGGTAAATGGGTAATAGAAGGAAGAAGCAGACTAGATGTGACATTAGGATAGTGTTTGAGGGTGTGAGGTAATTTGGTGGTGGTAAAAGTACTGTAATTTTATTCATCGAAAATGTGAAAGTTAACACTGTAACCCCACCCCTCATTCTTTGTGTAAGCTTACCTACAAGAAAGACCCTCCCATTTCTGGGAGAGGTCTTGGGGAGGTTACAAAAGGTTTGGCCTCAGGGGAAAGAAGGGGGATTTGCATGGATGGAGAATGGAGAAGGAAGCAGGAAGAGATGGCTGATGAACAAGGTACAATGCAGGGCTGAATAGAAATGCAGCGTAAATGGTTATGATAGGCCACTCACGTTGGCCAGGGCAAATAAAGCTGTTATTTCTCTGGAAGTTTGACTGCATGTGAGTTTTCTACCTACCAGGATCACCTCAGAACCACCGGCTGGAGAGGTTTGGAGCCACGTGGTCTGGGGCTGGAGGAGAAAGACATCCATCACCATCCACCACCATCCAAGCCCATTCAAAGGGCTTAATGCAACAAACACTATTATAAGAATGTTAGCTAGATTACAGTAAAACTAAATATATATTTATATTTATGGAAAATTTTTCAGTCATATAATCGGTATTCTTTAACAAATATTGAGATAAAAATTTTAAGCATAACTGGAAAGATTTTTAAACATAATTTTCAAACATTGTATCTATGATATATATTTTTCAATCAAAGCAAGATACTTTTCATTGTTTGGGCCACATTCAGAGTGCTTAAGGGCCACCAGGATCACATGTGGCAATGCTAGATTGGGGCATATGAAATGCCTGAAGTGGAATCCTGGACTTTGCATGGAACCTGTACTCTACTACTTGAGCAACATCCCAATGCCTAAAAGGGAATGATATTTTGCTTGTTTTATTTAGGAGCCACATCCAGCAATACAAAGGGGGTTACTCCTAGATATGCACTCAGAAATTACTTCTGGCATACTTGAGGGACCATATGGGGAGCTAGTGATCCAACACAGGATGGCTGCATACAAGGCAAGCTCCCTACCTGCTGTATTCTCTTTCTGGCTCTAAGAAGTTTTTTTAATGCTACTTAGAGATGCATTCACAAAGGACTGTAGAAAATAAAGTATACTAATCAAGCATTAAAAATGAATATAGTATAAGAAATTTAGAAAAGAACCTATAAGTGAAAATCAATGAACTTCCTTTGTTCACAAGAATAAAATGGTTGCTTTGAGGACTTTCATCAACATGCTTGGCAGAAAATACAACAGAGAGTAGTCTTTTAAAACAAAACTCAGGGACCTACAGAAATAGCACAGTGGTTTAGAGCACCTCCCTTGTAATAGTTTGAGTATAATGGGCATGAGTTCAAATCCTTGTTGTGCCATATGTGCTGAGCACAGTACTGGCATCCCTGTCATCTGATCTTCTCAGCACCAAAAAAGTTCAACAACAACAAAAACTAAATATTATATTAAATAAAGTGTATATTATAATATCCTACTTTGAAAGAAATTATGAAC
The DNA here is from genome assembly GCA_004027635.1 of Crocidura indochinensis. Lineage (NCBI taxonomy): Eukaryota > Metazoa > Chordata > Mammalia > Eulipotyphla > Soricidae > Crocidura > Crocidura indochinensis. Next base: position 24,841 of record PVKC010001015.1, read on the forward strand.
AGAATAACCTAAGGAAACTTTCTCTTTCATATTCTTAAACATTCTTCCCATAATCCTGAGTCTTTGTCTCTTGTCCTAGAGGTTACAACTCTATTATTGGTAACCTATTGGGAAAAGAAAATTAATTTTGACATTATGACAGTGATAACATATTTTAAACACATATTTCCCTGTTCACCTGGCTACATCAAAACAATTCCCAAGCCTGTGCTTTTGTCAACACAGCCAAGAAAGCTGTGATTTAGAATAAAGCTCCAGAAATTATAACAGAGTTCTTACATAAACAGTAAAAGTTTTAGGAAATATTTTATTTAACATAGAAAACGAACACTTAAAATTGTTTAAATAATCAGGTGATTATTTAAATTAATGTTAGGTTTAAATAGTCTGAACCAGTATTCTGTGCTTTTTTTCTATTTCTAAAATTGTAATTATTTCTGCCTGTTTACCAGGTCAAAAGCTTAAGATTTCGAAATTATTTCTAAAGTTTAACTGTTCTACTTTTTGTTTTTACATAGCCTATGACGAGTATAAAAAGTGAAGAATTGGAACCAGGGTAATAATAGAGCAGGTAAGACACTTGACTTACATGTGGCCAACCTGTGTTCAATTCTTAGCATTCCATATGGTCAACCAGAAATGATTCTTGAGTGCAGAGCAGGGAATTACCTTTGAGCATCACTGGGTGTGGCCACAAAAGTGAGAAGATTCATTTTTAAAATTCGATGTGACTCTTTATATATAGACAAATGTTTCAATTAAAGATAAAGTTATCAAAAGTCAAGATTATAGAATTTAATTTTTAAATATGAATATAGAATACATATATATACAAAATAAAATAAATATGTCACCCATTTTCGAATCTTTGATACTACTAGAGTAGCTCAGTTATCTTTCCTGAAAGATGCAAAGAGATGAACATGTGCTTTCTTTGCCCATGTGCACACAATTTGCCCATGTGCACACAATATTGCTGCCTGCATTTACCTCCTCGAGAGGTGGTGGACTTCCATACTCTTCTACTATAACCCTGGGATGTGTATCAGCTCTCTCTCTACTCTGGAGAAAGTGGTGTTTTCACCTGAACACATATCTTATCTTTCTCCTACCTCCCTTTATTTTCCAATGAATCTGTTTTTAAAATAGAGGAAGAGAAAGACAAAAGGAAGAAAAGGAAGGAGGGAGGGAGGGACAGAGGGAGGTAAGTACAGAGGGAAGGAGGGAGGGACAGAGGGAAAGAAAGGGAGGAAGGAAGGCAGGAAGGAAGAAAGAACCTTACATGAACAAGCACATCTATGCAAAACATCTCCTACTAAATGACCTTGCTTCCATAACTTCTTCAAAAACTGAGATAACTGGAAGCTTTTTATATGCATAGCTCTGAAGACAAAAGCCATTCGGCAGTAATTGCAGCTAACATTACCAGCCAACTCTCTACAAAACACATTATCTCCCTTATTTTTTGTCACTATGATAATTCTTCTTTTTACATATAAAGCCAAGTCTATCCAAGATAATTCTAATGGCAGAATACATGCATAGCAGGTGTGAGTCCCTGAGCTCAACTTGTACCACCCTTCCCAAGCCACAGGCCATCAGGCCCACAACACTGACAAAAGCAGAACATTTCAATGAGAATGGGCCTGGGTACCCTAAAGTACCTCTGGGAAAACTTTCTACAAATACATATACATATATACATGCATGTATATGTAGATACATATACAGGGGCAGGTGGCATGTGAGTACAGTGAGTAAAGCATTTAACTTGCATGTGACTGATCTGGATTCAATTCCTGGCATTCCATATGCCTTTGACCTGTTAGAAGTGATTTCTGGGGACAAAGCCTCAGCACCACAGGTTGTGGACAACAATAAATTAATTAAGATGTCAATGAAAAAGCACATAGTGTGGGAAAATATTATAAATTCTGTTTAATGAATGCAGATTTACTCAAGAGCAAAAATAAGAACGCATGCCACAATAAAGATATTTAACATTATTTTCCATGCAAACATAGTATTGCTCTCACTATTCACCATTTCACTGAAGTTGAGTTAAATTATAAACCTAGCAACCAGGTGCTATCATCACTGCTTTATTTCAGAAGAGAAAACTAGGACATAAAAAGATGAGGACAAAAAAAATTAAAAAAAAAGAAAAGAAAAGAAAAGATGAGGACAAGGCTACATAGTAAAGTCTAGAAATCAAACCAGCTGATCTCCTGTACTTGTGTCCCATCTACCACCTCAAATCTTTAAGTTAAATCAAACCTGATTTCAAAGATTCATAAATTAAAACATCCAAATACGGGGCCAGAGAAAATTGTACATTGGGTAGAGTGTTTGCCTTTACATTGCTGACCAGAGTCAATCCCCAGCATCCTTTATGTTCAATTCTCATTAACAACTTAGCTGGAAACATTTATATTGATACAAGTGTGGAGCCTCCAAATCCCTTAATTTATAGACCACAAGTAAGAAAAAATTATTGAAAATCTAGAATTCTCAGTTACTTCATATAATAATAGCTGCCCACATATATTTCCCTTGGTATATAAAATCTTTTGAGGCACATTTGAATTTCCTTTGTCAGATATTTTCTATAAGATTGTTATATATCTGTTCAGTAGAGTGCCAATATATTTTGGTCTCTTTTCATTATTTATTCCCATTCAAATGAAAACTTAACTGCAAACTAGCTACCCATTCATCAAAATTGTTTCAAATTATTTATGGTACAGCAGAGAGAAGCTTCTGGGAATAAGAACTTTAAGTCTATTATGTTTCTATTAATAATTATAGTCACTAATTGCTCTGGGAACTTTTTGCTAACATATAGTTAAAGCAAAGACACTCCAGCATGCTACTATAAATAGCATTGTATTATATCAAGAAAGCATGAGAACTTTATAAGTTTGGATGGTGGGAAAGTGGAACAGTGGTTTTCAGATTAAGCATCATTACCATAGATTCAGAAGCAGGATAACATTTAGAAATTGTAATAAAATTATCTTTATAAATTATTCTCTTGGTCATTTTGATATTACTTTGATACACATGTTTTGTTGTTTTTCTTGTTTTATCTTTGGGGAGCCATACCTAGCAGTGCTCAGGTCTTTTCTCTTGCTCTTTTTTCAAGGATCATGCCTAGTGATGCTCAAGTATAGAGCCTACATCAGTTGTGTGTAAAGCAAGCATCCTAAAATTATTTCTGGCTCCACACAACTTTTTTTGTATTTCCACTTCTAAATTTATCTGAGGTTGAAATGGGAGTGAGAATGGAGACCTCTTAAGCAGTTCTCAGGGGTCCGCAAAGCCATTCCCAGGGATGCACATTAGCCACCATCGCAGGACACTCTATGAGAGAAGCTTGGAATGCAGAGGTGCTCTAATCCCAAGGTGCCAGGGACTATCAGCGCCAACCCAACCATTATCATTATGACCCCTAAGGCTACCCCCAGAATCGAACCACTCTAAATACCAAGTGTTATTTGTACTCATATAATCATTAAACCAATCTTCCTGAGATCTTCCTGAATCAAGAAGCAGGGAAGTCTGCAGCTACATGAGGAGATCATTCTAGAAAGAGGAACAACAGTTAAAAGACTGATCCCCTGATATGTCTGTGAAGCAGAAAAGAGACTTTTGTGTTTTCACTGAAGAGTAAGAGCAAAGTTGGGACCAAAGAAATAGTACAGTGTAGAGTATTTGTTTCTCAACAGTACAGCATGTAGGGCATTTGCTTTGCAAATGTGGACAACCCAGGCTGTCCCCCATATGGTCTGGGAGCCACACCAGGAGTGATGGCTGAGTGCAGAGTCAGGAGTAAACTCTTAGCACCACCAAAACCAAAAAAAGCCTAAGAACTAAAGTAATATGAGTTAAGAAAAATGGTGTTATGTCAGGTGCCAGAGGTCTTTATAGGCCATGCCAGGAAATTTTTTTTCGCATATGGATAGGAAACAACAGAAGGGATGAATAGAATTATATCATGTACCATTCGTATTTGAACATCTCTGTTGGTAAATTTGTTAAACTGAATTAATGGAGAATATCAGCAAACCAAAGCAGTTCCAAGAAAATGAATGGAATGGCTGACTGTTCTGCGGATGGGGCAGAAAGAAGTGACATGATTTTTGATTCTAATTAGATTGTGACTGCTATTTTAAGAGCTTAATGAAGCAGGGAAAGTGAGATACTGTGATCCAAATGAGTGGTCATGAATCTGATGTGTTTTAAAGGGAAGCCACTACTTAGAAATGATTAGAAGTGGGATGTTAGAAAAAGATTTGGGGACTTAACAATAAAAGTTGGTGTTAATGGAGTTGGGAGACTCCAGCGGGAGACAGTGGGTATAAGAATTGAAAGAAAATGACCAGCTCATCTGAAGGAACATTAAGCTGAAAAATCTAGTAAATATTGAGTGCAGATGTCTACTCACTTCCCATTAATATTTCTTTAGTCCAAATTACACAAAGCTGGTTTTAATGGCTCACAGAGAGCCTGCACCTGGCCATTCTCCAGTGTTACTCTGTGGTAGTTAATAAAACCTATAAATCTTAACACAGGTCAATGTTTCAACCTAAGCATAAACAATGGTATAAAGTTATAAAATATGTTTTCTTGTTATTATCCCAATTCCTGCCCTTAAATTCTGACATTTTACTGACAAATATTTCCACTAGAAACATTGTTTTTAATTCACTGGAAACATGTATTAGTATTGAATTCATGAAAATAATGGATTTTCACAGCTGTCTACAGAAGAGCAACAAAGCATGTGCTTCAGTTAAGAACTCCTATTCACTCTTTGAAAAATTTCCCTGGTTTTCATTATGGGAAGTTGGGAATGGAATAGGAAGAACAGACTAGTTTAAATGAGCAAAAGTTATTGAGTGACACAGAACAAATCAATGAGTACTATTTTAACAGTTGTGAAGAGTTCAATTTCTAGATTTTCATTTTCTTTCAATGAACACAGACAGGTATCCCCTAGGTACTTATTAGCAATACTAATTTTACATTTTAATTTATTGTAGTTTACTATGCATTTAAAGTATCTCACATTATTTGCAATTGAGAGAACTTTCTCACTGTTTCTTTTCAAAAACTAAAATAGGGCTAGAAAAATAGTACAGTGGGTAGTGTTCTTACCTTGCATGCAGCTGAGTTGGGTTCAATCCCTGCCATTCCATATACTCTCCCAAGCCCTCCAGGAGTGATTCCTTAGTGCAGAGCCAATAATAACCCTGAACACTATAGGTATCAGATATGACTCCAAATAGAAAAAAAAAATACTGAGCCATTACTGTTTAAGAAAAGTATCTTAAATGATTTGATGCCTGTATCAAGCCATATTTTATTATCAAAGATATTACAGCTTCCTACCTGATCTCAGACCACCACACCCTACCATTTTTTAATTTTTTTATTGAATCACTATGAGACACAGATACAAAGTTGTTCATGGTTGAGTTCCTCTCTTTAAAAACTTTTAAGGTAATTCTGCTTTATAGAAATAGTGATACATGGGTCTGGAATGGTAACACAGTGGAAGGGCATTTGCCTTGCAGGAGGCTGACCCAGGATGGACAAGGGTACAAACCCTGGCATCTCATATGGTCCCCTGAGGCTGAAGTGATTTCTGAGCACAGAACTAAGAGTAACTCCTAAGTGCCGCAGGAGTGCCCCCCCAAAAAATACCACAAAAGAAATAGTGATGTAACATATTATATTACATAAGGGGTAATATAATACTGACCATATCCACAACCAAAATACTAATATCCCTCTACTACTATCCATAGGACCTTTTTACCCACTCCCCCCAAATTGGTTACAATGTCCCCAGTAAGCATCATCAATGTTTGAGGGTCTATCTTCATCAGACACATCTATTTCCTTGCTTTGTTTCTTTATATCCCATATATGAGTGAGTATAACTGGTATTTGTTTTTCTTCTTCTGATTTAATCTTTATTTGAATCCCTCTAGTTCCATCCATGTTGTAGCAAAAGGCAAAATTTCATCTTCTATAAATTCACAATATTCCACTGTCTTTATACACAACTTCTTCAGTCATTCACCTACTTGATAGATACTTGGTTTGAATTTCATTCTCAATTATTATAAACGGCATTTCAATGAATAGAGGTTTACATGTACCTTTTCAAAATAGTATTGTTGTATTCTTGTAATAGAGAAGGAGTGAAAGTACTAGATCTTATAGTAATTCTATTTTAATTGTTTTTTGTTATTGTTGTTTTGTTTTGTTTTGGTTTTGGTTTTGGGACCACACTTGGTGGTGCTCAGAGTTTATTCCTGTCTCTGCACTCAGGAATCACTCAGGAAATCATATGAGATATTGGGATTAAACTATGGTCAGCCAAAAACAAGACAAGCATCTTACCATTATACGATCTCTGAACCTACTGTCCTTAATCCAATAAAAAAACAGGGAAACGGGAACATGGATCTCCCCTTAGGTACTCTGAAAATCTTTTTTATTTGCAAACAGGCTCCCCCACACACACCCTGAATCTGTCTTCCACTCTCAAATTTGACCTTTCCCAGGGGGTTAATGTATTCAGTTCACAGCTGATGGCAAATCACAATGTGCACCACACACATGACAAATCTAGAAACATTTATATTCCTAATGGAAGAGCTATTTCTATGCACCAAGAGGCTTACAATCCTGCAAAGGTTACCTGTTATGCTTGTCCCAAAGCCTAAAGCCCTCTACTACATGATGGGATATGAGAGAGGAAGCTTAGCAGCTATTTCAACTGTTTATCTTTTAATTCTTATGTAAAAAAAACTCAACAAAAAGTTGATCTTTAAAAATGATGGCCCATTAGAGTGTTGATTTCACATTTACAGTGAAAGAAGACTTCTGGCTCACAAGAAAGTGAAAGGATTCACTGAGTTATGGGTTGTCACCCAGGACTGAGTGAAAACCACACACTCAATGTCATAGGCTGTACCTGCTGACAGAGAACACTGAAAGGAACCTCCCAAAGAAAGAACTATCACAAAAAAGTAGATGATCTCCAATAAGATCTTTTACAACGGTTCTTGCCTAAGTTTATTATTCTCCTCTCATATTGAGATTTTACCTAAGTTCTTAGAGTCAAATAACAAGTTTCCAGTTCATTTTAAAGGTCTAATAGGATACAAAGAGGTAGTATATGGGAAAAGGCACTTGTTTTATGCAGTTTGATTCCAACACATCATATGGTTGCCCCCCCCCCAAGCACTACAACAGTAAGCACATAGCTTAGAGTAAGCCCTGAGCATATCACGGTGTGGCCCAAAAACAAAGAAAAAGTAATAAGAACATGACCAGTAAAAGTTGGACAAAATTTGCACATCATTTTTTTCATAGAATTGTCATGCTTTAAGGCATAGCATTTCATGTAAGCAATATTCTAGATGCTATCATTGCCTTTGTCTTTACCTGAAAGACATTGTCTAGCCAAGGGAAATTTAGAACTATAAAACCTAGAAAACACTGGCTTTGTTTGACATGAATATCATTTGTCTAGATTGATTTCATGATCTCTGTTTCAGATATAAATTATTTTTTATTTTTCTAATCTTCATAAAAAGTTATTTCACTATTTCCCATTATTATCCATTTCCTGAAGTCACTGTCACTTCTAAAAATAAATGCATACAGGTTTAAAGTATAGATTATAAAACAAGACAAACTACACTGCATAAAGCTTTATGATACTGACTACCTCAACTCACTGCAACTCAATTTCTACATGTCTAAAAGGAAGATAATCATACCTACTACATGAGGTAGGTGTGAGAAATTTGTGAATTAATATACTTAAAGCATTTAAATCGGAGCCTCACACATACTAAGTGGCCTTTTCTAGGCTGATATTGTTCATATTGCATTAACTTGGTACTAAATCTCTAAAGTTACCATTTTAAATCTTTGGATAATATCAGTGTTTAAAATAGGGATGAGAAGCCACATTTTCTAAAGAAGAAAAAAAATAAAGCTAATTTCCTTAGATTCCCCTATCACAAACACTGGACATACAACATTTTTGCAGGATGAGAATACAGGAAGTGTTTACTGACAAAAGGAAGAAAAGAACTGAACTATGATCATGAGATATTTCAACACTCATAACAAAGGTGGCCTAAAAAAAAAGATGACATGTTCCTGAAGGTAAAGTGAGATGCCTGTTTCCTCTGTCAATATGTAACAAGCAAGAGAAATGACAAAGTTGGATTTGGTCCTAAAAGCTGAGCCAGACATAACAAACAAGGTTAAAGTAGAGGCAGAGCCCATATTCACTCATATCACTCATCTAAGTATTTTATATGTCAACAGGATTTACATATGGTGATACTGCACTTTAGAGAAAGAGGATTGTCACGAAATAAAGTTTGGTTAATAACCAATTAGTATAAATTGTCAAGGCCAGCTCTACCCAGATACTGGGTTAGGGGACATTCTGTGCTGGATGGCACTCTCCCTAGCTTGGGGGTTGCTAGGAGGCCTGGCAGGCCTCCAGCTGTTCCCCTATTTCCCCCTGGACTCTAGGGCTAGCCTGAGTGCCAATTCGGCTGGCCTGCTGTGGGTGCAGATGGACTCCATTAGGGGTCTCCAGGCTTTCCCCCTCTATACACTTGGGAGGAGGAGCAAAGGGAAAGGCTGGGCAGATAGCTGGCTTCCAGTGCCTAGATCCTGGAGGCCAGCTCTACCCAGGTACTGGGGTTAGGGGACACCCCATTCCGGAGGACTTTTCCCTAGCTTGGAGGGTGCTGGGGGGGCTTGGTACCCCCCCTCCGCCGTTCCCCTATTTCTCCCCTTCATTCCAGGTTTTCCCTGGTTGCCGGCCTATGTGGACTCTATCGTGGTCCTCTGTCTTTCCGTCTTTGTCTCCCTACACTAAGGGGGGGCGCATGGGGTGGAGGGCGGGCCGAAGCAGCACTGGTGTATGTGTAGACATTCACTGCTATTTTTTCCATTAGTCTCCATTTTGAGACCAATGTAACCCCAGCGCATACCATATATATTAAAAATAAAAACGGGAGGATGGACTCTCAGTCTGGGAGGAGACCACTTTGCGTGGGGGTACCATATATATTCAAAATAAAAATGAGAGGATGGACTCTCAGGCTAGGAAGAGGCCAGTACTTTTTTTCTACTTGTTCACTCTTAGTGACTTCTTGGCCTCTTCCTTTCTTCACTGTGTAACTGTGTTTGCTAGTATACTAGGTTTCTGATTAGTTCCCATATACGGTGACATTGAGTCCATTCTCTCAATTTAGATTGTTTATTTTCCCCACTTTTTATCCCTTTGTTATTAGTTAAATAAGGAAGTTAGTATGTGAACTGTTTGATAAGGTATTTTGGTGAAAGAGTCCCTCTCCATCTTTCCTTCCCTTTGTTATTTGTCAAATAAGGAAGTTTGTAGAAGTCTCCCTCCATTTAATGTTTATATAAGAACCAAGTCAATTGAATTGTGGGACTTGTTCTAGCATCCCCATAGGCACCAATCTCATTGTGAATTGTTCAATAAGGAATTTTGGTGATAGAATCCCTCAGTTTAATTCTTATGTTTGAACCAGGTCACAGGGATTGTTGGACTTGTTCTTGTGGTCCCCTTATGCGCTGATAACACCAGGTGGCATTATTCCTTGTTTGCATGGGCACATTAAAATGGAAAATACTATACATACAAATAAGTTCTTATCTAATAGAGATAGGAACACACAAATCTTGTGATGCAATGGAGCCTTACAAACCCTGAACATTGACATGATGACCCAGCACAGGCCTCAGAGGTTTAGGTATTTTCCAGTTACCCCTGAACCAGGGAAGCCATCTATGAAACATCCACCGTTGTTTATGACATCACCTGGACGCAATCCTATACCAGGGAAGGCCCTACTGCTGCTCTGACATCGATTTACTCAAAGGAGTCTTCCCTTAACACTAAGAAGACTTAAACAACAACGACCTACATACTGGACAGGGCTTTCTGCATTGCCTGTTAATTACAAGTTGAAATTAGATGCCACTCCACACCATCCTGACTTCATTGTAGGATATACAGATGCCAGGACCTTCTATACAGAAACATGAGATCAACAACAGAGACTGTAAAAAATATAACTGTGTGGGCACTACAGACAATGACCGAGATTGGACAAATTAGTTTGCCTGGAGCCTAGAAATGGTCTTATGTCAGGAAACTCCAGGGTTAGGGTCTCCTTGTATTGGCCAAAGTTTTTCCTTTCCATAAACTCCATACTTTGGTGGGCCCATGCAAATGATAATTGCCACATTAACATTGTTTTTACAGTGTTCTCTTGACTCCAAACCTTTAAGAAACCAGTAAAAATATCTGGAACTGGAAAAAAAAAGGGTTTACATTAGGGTTAACATATATGCTTTTAGATGTACTAGCATTCTGGGGCATAAAGGAGGGTGATAAGGGATATATGCTTGGGAATAGGGAAGAAGGGAGGACAACACTGGTAGAAAGGCCCTCATTTATTGTCACCATGTACCTTTAGTATCACTATGTAAGATTTGCCATTGACTACATTAAATAAAATTTAAAAATAAATAAATAAATTGTCAGCATAAGAAACTCCAAAAGCTGGAGGTCAGGATCAGGTTACCTTCTCAATGCCTTATTTCAAACACCAAAATAAAACATACCATTTTCCTACCTGCAGAAATATCAGGAATTATATTGAAAATATATTGTCAAAAATATCTCAGGGAACATCCTAGATCATCAATCAAAGTAAGAAAATACAAATATATGTGAGGACTATAATAATTCACAAATTGGTATAAGCATGAATATCTTGCCTATAACAGATGCAAACTGACTCATTTGTGTCTAGGGTGCATATTAATTAGGATACATTCAACTTCAAATAATAGAAACATAAATTAATAGAGTAATATTTCTTATGACACATGAAGTTAAGAGGCATTTCAACATTAGTAAAACTATTCTAGAATATAAAGACCTAGAGTCTTTCTAAACTTCTATTAATAGTATTAGCATGTGATATGTTCTTAGATATAAGAACAAAATGCTATACTAAATCTTGGCTAGAATATGTAATGGGAGGGTTTTAAAAGCATTTCTTGAATTTTTGTAAATATCACCTTTATTAATTTTACCATAGTACTTCCAAAGATCTTATCCAATAGACTTCTACTTCATCCCATTAATTTACATAGAAACAGGATAATTAGGACTGAGAGGATGTTCTTAAACTAGGAACTGAATTAATTAGTATAAATTTGACTGAACTAATTAGCCTTGTATCTAGAGAGTACAGCAAGGAGGGCACTTGCCTTACATGTAGCTACCCAGGTTCAATCCTAGCACCCACAATGGTTCCAAGTACTACCAGGAGTGATCATTGAGTACATAACCAGGAGTAAACTTTGTGTACAGTATCAGGTGTGAATCAAACAAAAAATTTTAAATTACCTGTTTTAATTTAACTGAACATCACTTTGTCATAATATATGTTTGGTACTGAGATGATTTTCCTCCTACTTTCATGGACTACAATATCCTGGGTTTGGAAATTCTCTTAAAATATACCACATATGGGGCCTGGGAGATAGCATGGAGGTAAGGCGTTTGCCTTTCATGCAAAAGGTCATCGGTTCGAATCCCGGTGCCCCATATGGTCCCCCGTGTCTGCCAGGAGCAATTTCTGAGCATGGAGCCAGGAGTAACCCCTGAGCACTGCCAGTGAGACCCAAAAACCAAAAAAAAAAAAAAATACCACATATTGGTGCTGGAAAGATAGAATGGAGGTAGGGCATTTGCCTTGCATGGAGAAGGATGGTAGTTCAAATCCCGGCATCCCATATGGTCCCCCAAACCTGCCAGCAGTGATTTCTGAGCATAGAGCCAGGATTAACTCCTGAGTGCTGCCGGGTGTGACGCAAAAACAAAACAAACAAAATATAATATACCACATATTGACAAGGAATGAAAAGAATAGGCATGGGTAAAGGCTTCTGTCTATATATACAATGTTTCAAATATCACCCTGACCTAATTTGGGGTGATTATAACAAGTGAAAATTACTACCATGTGCTAAGTTTTTTATATGCATTAACATTTAAAATAATTGCAACCATGGGGCTGGGAAGGTGGCGCTAGAGGTAAGGTGTCTGCCTTGCAAGCGCTAGCATAGGACAGACCATGGTTCGATCCTCCGGCGTCCCATATGGTCCCCCCCAAGTCAGGAGCGATTTCTAAGCTCATAGCCAGGCGTAACCCCTGAGCATCAAATGGGTGTGGCCCAAAAACCAAAAAAATAAATTAAAATAATTGAAACCTGGAACATGTATGTTATTGTTTCTACATTAGAAATAAATCTGGGGCCCGGGAGATAGCATGGAGGTAAGGCGTTTGCCTTTCATGCAAAAGGTCATCGGTTCAAATCCCGGTGCCCCATATGGTCCCCCGTGCCTGCCAGGAGCAATTTCTGAGCATGGAGCCAGGAGTAACCCCTGAGCACTGCCGGGTGTGACCCAAAAACCAAAAAAAAAAAAAAAAGAAAGAAATAAATCTTAGAGAAATGTAGGTCATCTGCTAAAAGCACACACTACTGTCAGAGAAAAGCTATGTCTCTTTACTGCTAAGTCTTGAACACTCTACCACTCATGCACTGTACCTCATAAGTCACAAGAAATTTACCTGTTGATCATTTTTGGTTTGAGGGCCACACCCAGCAAAATTAAGTGTTACTTCTGGCACACTGTGGATGATGTTCCCAACAATGCTCAGGGGGCCAGGTAGTCCCTGGGATTGAACCCAGACAAAGAATACACTCCAGCGCCTTCAGCTAACTCCCTGGGTCCTATACCTCCCTTTTTAAGTGTTGTAAGTCTGAGCTTTAAGACACTGAATCTTTATACTTTTGAGCTGGAATAGGCAGTTTTCACATGAATCTTGTTATGAATCTTGTTCAAGAAAGACTTATCCCACAGTCATACACTTCTTTTCATGGCTCCAGATCTATACTGAGTCTTACACTGAGAAACTCTACCCCCTTAATGTACTAATAAGTACTCAACCTTTTATTTATTTATTTTTTGGTGCCCCCTCTGAGGTTCGAATCAACCTTTTTTTTTTTTAAAACATGGCCCATCCACCCAGCTGAGCTGGGAGATAAGGCAGGGGTAAGATTTAGGGGAGAGTTCAGGAGTAAGGTATTACCTGTGAAGTTGGCCCAGAGTATCTAATGGTTCTAGATCCCAGCAGTAGTCAGGTCAGAGCCAAGAGAGTACAGGGGCCCATGCCAAATTCAATATCAAACTCCCTCTAGCACTTGACCCATATACCTGGCAACAGTAGTTACGACTTGAACTGTATCATTATGAATTAGTATACTGCAATTACAAACCTTGGCAATGAGAACAGCAAGGAAATTAAAGGATTTGATGAAATTGAGATAATAATGGAGACAGTCCTTCATCAGGAGAAAGATGCTATACACGTGTAGATATTTAAGACATCACTTAATTGAGCTGTCTTTAAACTTGTTATTTGAGTATGCAGTTTTCTAATTTTTTTATTCTTTCACAGCTTTTATTTGTGCTTCCATACACAAGCATTCAATGATCAGATAGCAGGGAAACAGCAGGGAAAGTAGCTAAATCAAAAAATAATTTTTTTGGTGATTTTTGGGTCACACCCGGCAGTGTTCACGGGATACTCCTGGCTCCATGCTCAGAAATTGCTCCTGGCAGGCACAGGGTACCTTATGGGACGCCGGGATTCAAACCAATGACCTTCTGCATGAAAGGCAAATGCCTTACCTCCATGCTATCTCTCTGGTCCCGCTAAATCAAAATTTAACAGCTATAGTTTTGCAAGTTCTTCTAAAAATTTTGAACAATTAATTCAGACATTTTGAAAAGAGAAAATGTTATGCGTTTTAAAGAGATTACCATTTTAAGGAATTATATAACTGACCACTTCCCCATTTTTTAAAGATTCAATGAACAAAATAAATCACAAAATGTTCTGAAATTTTTCATGTTACTGTTAGAGGAAAGAAGAGGACTAGAGATGCACACACAAAGAAAGATAAAGAAGGGTCTTGGAAGATGGTACAAAATCAGCACCCAGCCCTGGCTTGACCCTCTGCATCACAGGGTCTCCTAAGCTTCATCAGGTATGCCCAGGGGTCCCTGGGATACCATGAGTGTAGAGTTAGTGGTCCCTGGAAAAACAGGGCCCAAACAGCATCCTAGAGTCCTTACACTGAACTGTTTGGCTCAGGTAGCTAGAAGTTACCAGATGTGACCCCTAAGACCCCTGAGAAACATTTAGAAGGCATTTATATATATATATGTATATATATACATATATAAGAAGTATATATGTATATATATAAAAGTCTTGAGGAAAGGAAGAAAAAGAACAAAGAGAAAATAAAGTTGCAAAGTATAAAAGAGAATGAAAGAGGGCTTGTGATATGGTGAAAGGAAGCAAAGAGGAAAAATAGAAAAGAAAGACAGCCACCAAAGAAGAAAAAGGGTAAAAGACAAAAGGAAGAAGGCAGAAGAGTAAATGCAGAGGGCAGAGCTGACTAAGAGTAAGAACTACTCAGTTCCTACGTCATTCACAGTGCCATATGAAATATTCATGAGTATTCTGTTTAATAGAATCCTTCAGTGGGTAAGATTTTGTTTTCAAACCAAAGTTTTACTTTTCTATTTCAAAGGAACATTAAACAGCATTAAAAGATAACTGGTATCCAGTGTTTACTTTGAAACAGCAAAATTCTTGTAACCAGCATTAAAAGATAACTGGTATCCAATATTTACTTTCAAATAGCAAAATTCTTGTAACTATCTCTTTGTAGTCTTCAGAGATCTAATTAGTTTTAGGCACCCTCAACCCCCAAGGATTTGGAGCTTCCTTAAGTCACTGGACATTTGCAATAATTCTTATACACACACACACACACACACACACACACACACACACACACACACACACCTGCTATAGTAGGTTCCTGCAGGGGGATTGAATGAAGAAAAAAATAGGTACAGATTTAGAAAAGCCCGCTGTTTTAGAAATAATTGGTTAATCCATAGCACAGCTTTCAACCATATAGAAGTGCTGTCTTCAATGAGAGGAGCCTAGCAGGTGACCATGGCAAAAATTACCTCCCTGAGCTACACAATTTATGCCTAAGTGAGATTTCCTATGGGAGTTTCCTAAAAGCCATGAACACATTTATTTTAAATACACCATTTATGCACTTGGGCAGGCATTATAAATCTTCATATTTGTAAAAGCCAATTTCAGAAAATGTGTCTTTAATAATTTTCACTTAAGGTTGATGAAACTAAAATACAGGTTGGTTACTTCATAAATGACTCTACAATAGTGAAATATGACAGTGGAT
The DNA here is from genome assembly GCA_004027635.1 of Crocidura indochinensis. Classification (NCBI taxonomy): domain Eukaryota; kingdom Metazoa; phylum Chordata; class Mammalia; order Eulipotyphla; family Soricidae; genus Crocidura; species Crocidura indochinensis. The sequence continues at coordinate 40,291 of PVKC010001015.1, forward strand.
TAATCATCTAAACGTATCTTGAAACCCAAATATCTATATAAATTAATTTCACATTGATATATGTATATATACACATGTTACTATTATATCACCACTGGGATATAAATGAAACCATTTCTTTTTGTTTGGTGAGCCTGTCCATTCCAGACTATGTGCTTCACTTTCCTTTTCTATATGATAGTGTGGATCACCCACTTGTTCTATTTTTCCATGACACAAATAACTTCATATTTTATATGAGACAACATTTAAAAGTAGATCATTCTGAAACCAGAGAGATAGCATGGAGGTAAGGCATTTGCCTTTCATGCAGAAGGTCGCTGGTTCAAGTCCCGGCATCCCATATGGTCTCCTGAGCCTGCCAACTGAGATTTCTAAGGCATAGAGTCAGGAGTAACCCCTGAGTGCTGCTGGGTGTGACCCAAAAAAAGTAGATAATTTCAATTATGTATGCTTTTAATTATAAAGTCTCTATGAAATAAAGCAAGAGGATATCAGAAAGTACTTAAGACTAAAGACGTGTCGAAGTAGCCTCTGAAATAATCAAAATAATTATATGCTTAATTTGAACATATTCTAAATAACTGATAATTTAAGGCTTCCCAGAAAATCTCAGTCAGTTCTGTAGTGAAAAAATACAATCAAATATGTGGATATGAATAAAGTTAGTTTACTAAAAATTTAGAAGTTAGTGGTATCAAATTGAAAATCTGATTAGAAACCTATCACCTACTTTACAAACATAAAAGAAAAAATTGAGGGAATAATGCAATTTTATAAAAATGTATGAGATATAAACAATAAGCTTTCTTATTTTATTCTTTAATAAAATAAAATAGCTCAAAATATTGATTCATTAAAACTGGAGGACATATTTAAATTAAGTTCTAATAATTGAGTTCTGTATTAAAAGGGAAGAAACTGATTCTAACCAGTTTTAGTTATGATTAGAATTTAAACACATACAAGAAATATGCACTAAATCAAAATCTGTATGACTTAGAAACAATCTGAAACATAACAGAAAATACATTTGAAATAAATTATAGAGAGTGTGATGAAATATGTGACCAATAGAGCAAAATGCTTTAAAATGGTCAATTTCAGTCATACAAGTAGGATACAGGAACAGTTCACTTATAAATTGCATTTCATAAATGATTTAAAAATTTTAAATCGAGAATGTGAGGCATATAAAGAATAAATATACATATACAAGATCATCAACAGTTAGGTTAGCAAGATCAGAATCTTTTAATTCAAGTGATAAAGCCATTTACTTTAAAGGGAATGTGCCTGGAACATATTACCAAAAATTATGTATAATATAGCTATCACTCCTGTATTTGAAAGGTCAGTGCTTTGCACTGCCTTTGAACAATGATTTTCAAATAGCAACCAGTTAACTTCAGCACACATGTAGATAAAATAGTAATATTGACAACTATTACATCAAAGGGCCCTAAACTGTGTATCCTGATTATATGCTTAGGAATTAGTTTAGGGTTAGCAATAGGAATTCATTTTCCTGCTCACCCTACAACAGAATTGAATAAATAATGGAAAGGAATGAGCAAAAGTACAGCAGGTAGAGTGCTTGCCTTGCACACTGCTGACCTGGGATCAATTCCTGGCACCCAGTCTCCTAAGTAGGACAGATAGGAATGACCAGGCATCACAATCCTAGCAGGCTTAGGGAACATATGGGATTCTGGGATCAAATGCAGGTCAGCAGAGTGCAAAGAAAGTATGTTACTGACTGTGCTATCACTCCAGCCTCCTAGTTCAGTGATATTTTTTAAACCTCATTTTAAACTATATCAATAATTCAGTTTTAATTAAGGCAATGTTCAATGTTTTAAACTAGAGAAAGCTTTTTATTTTTTGGTGAGGGGGGTGGCTTTTGAGCAACACCCAGAGGCAGTGCTCAGTGGTTACTCCTAGGTCGGCACTCAGAAATCACTCCCTGAAGACTCTGGGTATGCCTTATGGGATGCTGAGTATTGAATCTGGGTTGGTCACGTGCAAGGCAAACACCCTCTATGCTATTGCTGTAGCCCCTAGAGCAAACTTTATTATGATGGAACACTCCTCCACTTTTAAGTCATCCTAGCAGCAAATATTAGAGTAATTCAGACTAACTGTAACCACAATTCAAGAAGCCTTATTTACCTGTGCTTGGCTTTCAGAAATGTAAATTCTTATTACCTCCCACTTCTCTCCTCCCACCCCCCCCATTCAAAAAAATTCTACATTCCAAAATTGTGGATTTGGGCCTAAAAACCATGTCGTGAAATTATATCTTATGGTAAGTGAAGAAATAAAAGGAAATTCTAGGAAAAAAAATATGTTTTGACCCCGAAACTACTCTAATTCAATATGACAGCTATTACACCTCTTTACTGTGTTTCTATATCATGGTAGATGGACTCAGACACCACAATTCCTTGGAATTAATGATGCCAACTCAAGAGTCATAGCATCCTAGTTAAAAATTACAAGAAGAGGACTGGAGAGACAGTACAGAGGTTAAGACACTTGCCTTGCATGTGGCTGCCACTAGTAGGGTGAGGTGTGCCTTCTCCCCCTCCTAGTACCAGGGTGAATGTTCCCCTCCCCCCCAAAAAAACCAGATGCAATGCTTGATTTAAAGAAATAGCACAAAGATAACAGAGGTATGCAGTGACACCCTTTAATTAAGAGAACTATTAGCTGTAATCTTACACTGTTGCAGTTGTCAAAACTCCAAATAAATGGACAGTCTACTTAACATTGGCATTATATGACAACTCTACTATATGAGCAATTTTAAAATTCTTTAGCACTGGATCTTTTAAAAAGACTTTAAAATGTGATAGAAATCATGAAATATAGCATAATTCTGAAATACTTTTACACTCCCCGACATTTTCCCATTGCACATTTTGAGCTCTGTCACACAGCACAAGTCTCAAAGGGCAACTGCCACAGTTTGATCCACAGTCATGTTCCATGTTAGTTCTGATTGTACATGCCACCTCTCTCTCAAAGCACTCTTTTAAGAAATAAAGGTGACAACTATCAACTGTACCTAAAAACTGTTCCTCTACAAATTCTATTCATTTCAAATTATAGATTAAGACAGGTTTATTCCTGATACCACTGTTATATTTTAAACCTTTAGAAAGTAAGAAATAAAGACTGATGCTAATATTTAAGAAATTCTTAACTGGATAATTTTGATTTTGGTTTCATAAAATAGGGTAAGCACAAAAACATCAGGGTAAAGTTTTCCTCTCAGTTCTATTCTTAAAGGTGATAGTGTTAAAAAATTAAAATTAATTTTCCAATATAAGATTAAAGAGACCGGGACCGGGCAGTGGCGCTGGAGGTAAGATGCCTGCCTTGCCTGCGCTAGCCTAGGACAGACTGCGGTTCAATCCCCCGGTTCCCATATGGCCCCCCAAGCCAGGAGCGACTTCTGAGCGCATAGCCAGGAGCCTGAGGGTCACCGGGTGTGGCCCAAAAACCAAAAAAAAAAAAAAAAAAAAAGAAGAAGATTAAAAAACCCATGTAAACATCTTTATCATTTTAAACACTGCTTCTACTGTTTGAAGATTCTACTAGTGAAAATTCTTACTGAAGGCCGATAGCCTTTATTAATTTACAAAATATTTATTTGTAAAGTAAATATTTAATAAAGCAAGTAACAGAAATTTAAATGCTGACCTGAACTATTTTCAAAATATACAATAATCTGACCTTTTAAAGTTATATAATAAAATTTATTTATCTTATCTGGAGGCAGAAAAAAAGATAGAAATTGAGACACCCCATCTCTTATATACTATACCTCATCCTTATAATCCTTTTCAGACTTAGGGGTTGTGAAAATGGGCAATTTTAGATTCACTTCAGTTTTCTATTTGGATAGCAAAAAGAAAATGTTTCAACATATTAGGTATTTTGAAAATTTGGAGGCCAAAACCTTACAAAGGTTATAGGAAATAAAAAGTCATCATCTTTGCACTCTCACATGACCTTTTTATAACAAACATGGTCATCAGCCCTTGGTTTCCATCCTTGGTGCCCTACCTACCAATCTGGCTTAGAGCTAATAAGGAGCAAGCAGACATCACTTACTAGGGTTCAAAGACAATAACTGCCTCTCAGTCCTTGGGCTAGCTCTGTTTTGCCATCATACTGGTTAGTCTGTCCATTTATGTTTCTCATGACCTCAGGAAAGAAAAAAAGACACCAGCTTTTTTCTTGGGCAGAAAATATTGCAAACACTCTTATGAATTGACTAGTCACAGAAAATTAATTTTCCAAGGTCTAAAATTCCACCAAATTATACCCCTTTAGAGACAAGGGGCCATTAGGCCATAACAAAGTTGTAAGACAATATTTTTAAAATCACTAGGCAACGCTCATTCAAGCTAAACATTTTTAAAGCAAATATTAAAAGGTTTTTTAAGGGATTTTAATCATTTTATATGCGTGTTTATCTGAAATGCCAGCTGCTCTATGAATTATATCCTGCTAGATCACTTATTATTATTAGCATACTTGACACCCAAACTACAAGATTATGAGACAATAGTTTAGTTTTGGTTGAGTATAAGTGTTCTCTTTAGAAATACTAAGTGTGGTACTTCTCAAGTCTTACATGCTTGTTCATGGAAATCCAACATTCTGAAGTTCCAGAATAAAATAAAATGAAGAGGAAATAAAGAAAATATGTCCCTTTTTAAAAAAAATGCTTCCACATATTCAGTTTCCTAGCTTGTACTATTTAGAAACACTATTCACTACGATTCTATTTCCTAGGTCTAAATTTTACTTCTTTGATAATGTTCCTTTTCAGTCTATTCCTTACACTTTTTCTCAAAGGTACCTTTAAATTCTGAGGGGGCCTGCAGCCCCTACCTAGACACTGAAGCTTGTGCAGCTAAAAGAGAAAAAAGTCATTCATAAACGTCTTGGAGATCATCCTGCAAATAAGCAGCACGTCAAAAGTAAGCGGGGGATCAGAACCCCCATCCATGAATGGTATTGGAAATGCCACTTTGAAAAGAAGCCTTGCTAGAAGTGGCTGCACTGTTTGAGCGCAGCGGAGCAGCGCGATGCCCAAGGAAACCCCCGGACCCCCGGCTGGGGAGCGGTGGAAACTCAGAGGCGGACGGTGGCGCGCGCTGGGCAGCCGCGGACCCGGGGCAAGTCAATCTGTCACTAGCCCGACTGCCAAGTCCCGCGCCACCGGGTCCCCTTCCGGGGTGGGAGTGGGAAACAGGACAAAGGTCGGGAACTCAAGACCTACCTAGGGGTTAGGGAACAAGATGCGCGGCTTCGTGCAACGCGTTAGCAGCTAGAATGCGGTTTGTGTGTGTGGTTGGGGATTACCCAAATCCCAGGAACTGACTCTCGTGCCCCCATAAGAAACCATCAAGCGGTGGGTGTGTGCGGAGAGAGTGTGGCGGGGAGGAGAACCGATGCCAAGTCGGGCCTCGGGGACCTGCACTAACTTTGTTCTCTCCCCACATACACACACATACGCTGGGGGTGGGGTTTGTCCCGGCTCTGGGTGCAAAGCCCCCTGGAAGGCGGGCAGGATGGAGACTGCGCTCCGGGGCGCCTGGCGCGGCGAGGCGAAGGTACCTACCATGGTATTCTTGTCCCGGCACGTAGTAGGTGGGGCTGCCCGCAATGTGCAAGGAAATGAGCACTTCGCCCTGCTCCCCATCCCCTTCCAGCTCCCCGTGGTGGGTGCACAGGAAAAAGAAGGGCGAGAAGCGGGGGTAATAGCCCACCGCCGCGCGCGCGCTCAGCGTCGCTCCCAGCACCAGCGCCAGGAGCAAAGTCCGAGCGGCCCAGCCTCTGCGCTCCATGCCGCCGCCGAGCGTCCCGCGCAACGCTCGCTCATTCAGTTTGGGGAGCCGCCGTCGTGGGATGCCGGAGCCACGCGGGGAGGGACGGAGGCAAGGGCGAGCGAGCCCGGAGCCCCGTCGCCAAGTTCCTGCGCGAAGCGGCGGCGCCCAAAGTTTTCTTGGGGGCCGCGGGAAGCGAGCGCGGGGCCAGGACCTGGAGCGCGGTGGACGCGTCGTCCGTCTCCTCCGCGCGCCGCCGCCGCCGCCGCCGCTGCCACCGCCGCCTGTGCGCGACGCCCCTCGGCCGGGCCTGGGAAAGCGCCCGCCCCCCTCCACACCTTCTTAAAGCCCCGGGCGCCGCGCCCCCCGCCCGCCGCCGCCACACGTGTCCCGGCCGCTCCCCCGCCCACCCCCGCGCGCCGCTGCGCGCCGGGACCCGCCCGCCTCGGCTCGCTCCGCTGCACCACGCGCAGCCCGGGCTGCCCGCCTCCGGGTGGAGTGAGTGGGGTGGAGTGGGGGGGGCGAACTGGCGCCCCCCGAGTCGGTTCAGAACCCGAAAGCGCAGGGTGGGGGGGCGGGGGCGCTGTCGGGGGCCGGTGGCAGATTCCTTCCTTGGCTAGCCAACCCCTGGCTAGCCCGACCCTGGAACCATCCCCACTGGCCCTTAGAGTTGCCCCCTCTATCCCCCACAAGAACCCGGGAAGGAGAAGGAGGCGCTGGGGTTCTGCGTGGGCGCCACCTTCTTTGTCTGCGCAGGCTGTGCCCCTCGCGCGCCCCTCGGGGCTCGCCCGCCTCCGAGCGCACAGTTTTGGGGGATCCTCCCAACATCGCCTAGCAGCAGTCTGGGGTCCCAGCCGCTCGCTTCTCTAGGCAGACCCCCTGCCCTCCCATTATGCCCGGCTCCCCCCTCCCGACACCCCCACGGCCACCCCGGAGCCTCCCCGCGTGGCCGAATTTGAAAATGAGACTCGGCGCGAGTGGATTTGGCAGCCGAGAGCGCTGCCTGGAAACCGTGGTGCGTGCTGGCCCAGAGCCGGGGGGCGTGGGACCCTCCGATTGCTCCCTGCCCAGTGCAGCCGAGTGCTGCAAGGGGAGGATGTTGGGGAGGTGGAGTGTGTCTTGTTAAAAATCGGTATTTTGTTTCCTCTACATGTCAGTGACGACCAATGTCCCTGAACGCCCGGTTGCGGGTTTGGGAGACCGTTTTGGGCAGCCGCTAGCTGCGGCGATGATTGAAGCGGGTAGGAATGAGCTGCTAGCAGCACGGGGACAGCGCGACAACGACGAGAAGCCTAAAGCTTGTTTGGAACAGAGGGCGGCAGTCAGGAGCCCAGAAGCTTTCGGAGATCGGGGCGGGACGTGGAGCTGCCAGATGTTCCGGCCTGTCCCCGCCCACTTTCGGTTTGCTACCAGCGGACAGAAGCCCTCACGCCCAAAAATGGCTCTGCTGTCGAACGGAATGGGATTGCTGTCCTGGCGGGGGTTAGGAAAGGGGATGTGTGGAAGGCAGGGTCCGAGGGGCGCAGAGATGTTTTTTCTTCGTCCCTGGCGCAGTTCAAATAGGTAGAAAGAGCTAATTCGAGATGCCTGCTGGCTTTCCTTCCTTTAATATTAGAATGCTCAGTTGCTACGTATATTCGATATAATAAAATTTCATCACTGCCACTTCGTGCTGGGTGCAGACGATGGACTTTGGGCAAATTATCTTCTCATCCTAACATCATCTGGGGACTACTAAATCACCCTCATCTCTCCCCGTGCCTTCAAGCGAGTAACAAAGGCTGGGTGCAAAGCACCTGCTAGGGCTCTAGAGCTCTGGTCAGAGGCTGCAAGCATTTACAGCTCCTGCAGGAAGGGAAGGTACTTGCACCACCTGTTCGCAGCCTCTCAAGGGGAGTAATAGGGCGCTGCAAAAACCGACCACATCCTCCTGTCAGTTGTGTGACTATACACAAAGATGAAAGAATCTCAAAGTACTGAAAATGGGGAAGGGGAGGCACCCGGTTATGCTCAGGGATTAATTACTCCTGGCTCTGTGCTCAAGGGTTACTCCTGGCGGGGTGTAATAATCCGTCCCCAAGAGAGGTTCACTGATGTAGGTAGGAAGAACGAGGTCTTTCCCCTCCAGCTCGGAGAACGCGTCTCCCACCCAGTAACCAGCGGTTCTGAGGTGAATGCGGCGGGAAGAAATCCAAAAGACAGCCAAACTTCCGAAGAAAATAGCTCTTTATTCCTTGCAGAGGTCGAAGCCTCAAACTGCCTGGGTGAAGGCCAGCAAGAGAAAAAAAGCCCCCTCTTTCCACAGATCCTTGCTTTTATAACCCAGAATCAGGTACCACCCAATGGTGGAAACAGAACCAGGTACCACCCTAGGGTGGGGCAGACTGCCAGGTCACACCCTAGGGTAGGGCACAATCACAAACAGGGTAGGGTCAGAAATGTTTATACACAACAATTCCAGATCATGAGAGCAGAATCAGGTACTACCCTAGGGTGGGGGCAGACTGCCAGGTCACACCCTGGGCTAGGGTACAATCACTGATCAGGGTAGGATCAGAAATGTTTATACACAACAGTGGGGTTCAAGGGACCACATGTTTAACTGGGGATCGAATCGAATTCACCTCAGTTTCTAGGCAAGCTATACCACCCGCTGTTCTATTTCTTACCCCATTACTGAAATTTTTTAGCTAACGTTTTGTTGTTGTTGTTTGTTTGTTTGGTAACATACCTGAAGCAACTCCCAGTTCTTTGCTGGGTAAAGGATTAGAGTGCTCCTGGCAGTACTCAGGAACTGTCATTGCATGAGTTCAGTTCATGGAGCTATGGCTCAAGTCCTAGCTAATAACCTTATTATTTAGGGGGTAGAAGGTAGGGAGGAACACCCAGCAATGTTCAGGAACTATTCCAGGCTCTTTGCTTGAGGGTTGCTGCTGGCAGCACCAGGGATCCAAGACCAGGGCTTTAACATGTAAGGCTACACTCCCAGCCCTTTGAGCTATCTCCCTGGCCGCAATATTTTAGAAATGATTGCAATATAATAAGTATTGCCCTAAATGCATATATTAGCTACTTACAATCCTATTAATACCCTCACCCTCATTTTGCAGTTAATAAAACTGGAACACAGAAACATTGAGAAACTCTTCCAAGGTCACACAGCTTTTAAGTGAGAATGACCTGAAGTCATCATTCAATGTCAGATAAAATTTTCTCATTTTTTCAGATTTTTGTAAGTAATTTGTCAACGGTGCTTCCCAGAAGGCTTCTGCTTTTTACTCCATAAGTACTTTCCTCTGCATCTCTCAACATTACTTTCTTAATATTCTATTTATGTGAAAACGTTTCTTTTCCAACTTAACCTTTTTTGTTCTTTTTAATTTTTTCTTTGTTGTTTGGTTATGTGCCCCAAAAGTTGAGGTGATATTTTTAAATTTATAGTTTATTTAAATACCACAATGTATAATACATAATACAGTTGTTTCTGGTATTTCATGTTCCAACACTGTTCTACTGCCAGCATAAAATTCTCTTCATCGCTGTCCCCAATTTCCCACACACCTCCAAGCATGCCCTTTGGCAGGGATAAAATAATTGTCTATTACAACTAAACAGTAATGAAATTATCAGAAAAATGCAATAAGGGGCCAGAGCAATAGCACAACAGTAAGGCATTTGTCTTGCCAACATAGACAGATAAAGTTTGAATCCCGGCATCCCTTATGGTACCCTGAGCCAACCAGGAGTGAATTCTGAGGTCAGAACAGGAATAACCCCTGAGTACCACAAGGTGTAAACCAAAGAAAAGAAAAAAAATCAATAAAAATTCATAAAAATTGTTGCATCTCACAATAGAGTCATTAAATCATTGTTTGCAGTTTAATATGCTTTTGTTGCTATTTGAGAATTCAGTGTCTTGGTTTTGTTTGTTATTAGGGCTTCTATGCTACTTTGACATCTAACTTGGTGAGTTCCTACTGGGATGTCAGTATTTGGAGGTGTCCTGTGGCCACTTATGTGACCACAGGCTACAAAAGTTCCTGGGTTATTGGATCTGTGTTTAATTATTAATTTAAAGTCCTAGTGGTATGGATGAATGGATAGTGAGGACTTTCCCAACCCAGCCTGGCGCCCACAGCCCTTGAGGCTCGAGGTTCTGTTGGTTCAGGATAATGGTGAGGAAATGATTCACAGGCAATCAGATGAAGTTTCAGGAGACATCCAGCTTTATTACAAGGTCCTAATCGCCATGTGAAAATGTTCACATGGCCTCTATGTTAAGCTTTATTCAGCAGCCTCCATCAGCTGCCCTGCATTCATCCTCTCTCATCTCTCCCTGCTGCCGTCTGCCTTTCCCCTCCCAACACCCCCAGCTACTCATCATCCAGGGAAGATTAGCATTTGGCTTTGGGAAGGGGTAACAGATCTGGGCCATGGAACTGACATGGTGGCGTGTATGGAACATGGCTAGCAGGGTTGCCATAGTACAGAGTGACATGGGAGGCTGCCCACCTTTGCTCCAAGAAGACCCCAGAGTTTTCAGTTACCAAACTAGCATATCTGGAGTTATTGTTGATTAAGTATTGATTAAGTATTAAGTATTTTATACTCCTAACTATGCAGTCTCAAATCTCTCGTGACAGGGGCTGGAGAGATAATATAGAGGTAAGCTACTTGCCTTACATACAACAGATCCAAGTTCGTTTGTTTTTTCCCAGAACCACATACAGTCCCACACTTCTCTAGGAGTGATTTCTGAGTGTAGAAGCAGGAGTAAACCTTGAGCACCGGAGGATGTGGCCCCAAAACAAACAAACCAAAAATCTCCAGCTACAGTCCCATGGTTGTTTATTAACAAGTGCAGAGACAGTTTAAAAAATGCCCTGCCAGTGATGAAGAGAGAGGAAAAGCTTTTGTCCTTCACTTAGCCTTTTGGACCAGCATGAACACCTGCATCCTGACATAAATGGAGGGCCAAACTCATATATCCCTAGACTTTCAGAATGGAATCCAACTCAAAAAAGTCAGCTAGTTATTATTCCACTAATTTTCAATACATTGTTGCTGTTTTAGGGGTAGCCACACCAGCTGTACTTACTCCTGACTCTATACAAAGGGATCACTCCTGGTGGTGCTCAGGAAATCATATGCAGTGCTGGTGCATATCAAACTGGTGATCAAACTGGTGTCAGTCATATGCAATTACCTTACCCCCTGTACTATCTCTGTCTTTATTGATACATTTTAAAGACTTAGCTTATAAGTAAATCAGGAAAATGCATGAGACAGGTTTAGAATCGCCTTGCTTCCTAGTATATATGTCTATACACATATGACCCACAACTTTAAAGTCATTAATGAATCTGAATGAAATGCAGATGTTGACTTACATTGAGAAGTTGCAAGAGTTTGTGCACTGTCTGCCTTTCATTGATTATTATTATAGGCTAAAGTGCTAGATGCTTCAAGTATGTGAAAGGGAACCTCTACTCTTATTTACTCTGGAAAAGTAAAGTTGAAAGAAGCTGGAGACTGAAGACTGTGCGTGAAGAAGGCATGAATTTGAAGTCAGCACTTCCAGAAACAACCCTTGAGCACTGAACCAGGAGTAGCCATCCGAGCATTGCCTAGATTGACTCCAATAATTAAAAAATTAAGATGAATAATAAAGTATATATTTTAATTCAAATATAAATATGGAGAGAAAGCAAACAAACTGAAATGGTCAAACCCTTTAGATTCCAAAATGGTAATGAAACACCAAATAAGAGCAAAAAGGCAAACTTTCTTTGCATAGTCTATTAATAAAATTATAAAACCTGTTATCCATAGATGTCAAGTAATCTAAAAATTTGAAGCTTAGACAAAAAAAGAGTTAAACCTTTAGGCATTAAAATCTCACTTGGAAAAAGCCAAGATATTTGAGCATTAGCCATGATGATATGCATGTTGTACCTGAACATGTTACTTTGTGCACTCCAAGTTAAAATGCTGAAATGAAATAAATGCTGGGTCAGTAAAAGGTCATGATATAATAAAATTTCCAAAATAGAATTTATTTCCTCAGCACACAAACAAAAAAATCTGTCTTTAATCTGTCTTTCTGGGAATTTACTCTTACCATTTCCTTGCTCTAGATTTCCCTTCCCATATTTAGCCCTAACTGCACACACCATCAGCCTTTCCTTTTCCCCTCCCCTTACTCTTCACTGGATGCTCTCAGCTCATCCTAAGTCTTTATTTACAAGAGAACTTTCTTGAAATCATCACCGGCATCTATATCCTATATTAGATTCTTAGAGCTGCAATGCTCATTATAGTAGGCCAAGTCCATGTGGTTGCTTAAATTGAAATGAAAAATTAAGTTTCTCCCTAAGTACATTTAAAGTATTTTATAGCCACATGGGACTAATGTTTAGTATTCTGAACAATATAAACAATAATTGTTCATTGTATTAGTTTGATAAGGGATGCTCAGATAGTAAAACATTATTTTTAAGTGTTTTTGCATGGATAATTCTGAAAAAGACAAAATTAAACTGATTAGCTAAGTCAATTATTGTCCAGTGTGCATAAGCATCATCCAGACTCCTGATGACTCAAATAGAGAAAAAAACAGAGGAAAGGCAGATTATCTTTCTCTTTTTTTTTTGAGCTAAGACATTTCTCTCTCTAGCTGTAGCCTGATTCTCAAGTTTTCATATTCAATTCATGTCTTACAGTTTCAGCCCTTGAAACTTAGACTGAACTACATTGCTCATTACTGCTTCTCCATTTTGTAGCTAGCAAATTTTAGGGGAGGGACTTTTAGATATCCATAACTTTATTAATCAATTCTTGTGATAAATATTTTATACATACCTATGTATTATTAAGTAAATTTAGGCCTTTTAAAATAATCCCCATTTGTTTCTCATTTGCATCTCAATCATTTTTGTTGGTATTTCCCCTCCCCTTGGGGAGGGGCTTGAATTTGGATTTCAATAAATTGAAGGTAGGAGAGCTGGGCTGGGGCTGTCATCTAGGCTTGTGGTTTCATTTGTTGGAGCAACTGGCTATTGGGTGAACAGCTTGCAGTGTAAATTTTCTTGCCTGCTATTTCCTCAATAATCTGTGTGGATTACAATTGCAGAGAATTGTTAATGAACTATCTTCTCCTGTACTCCCTATACAGGGGGTATATGTATCCCTTTCCCTTTTGGGAACTTTGGGATAACCAAACCTCAACCCAATTTCCAAAGAACATTTCATTACAACATATCTATTTAGTTATCTATAGAGCCTATTGAATCAATGTTCAGTAGAACCCTGATATTTGTTTATATGTATATGTATATTCAGTTGCTAACACATTCACTCAGTATTAATCAAACACCACATAGAATCTAAAGTGCCAGAAGTAGTAGAGACAGCAGAGAAGAAAGTCAATTCAAGGCCCACCCTCAGAAGATTTATAATCTAGTATGGGGAATAGGCAGTAAAGAAATACAATAATAATTTCTGACAATGATAAAATTTATAAAGAAACAAAGTACTGTGAAAGTTAATTTATAAGACAGGTGATTCCTTTAGATTGAAAAATTAAGGATTGAAGAATTAGATGAGCAACAAGTCATAACCATTAGTTTGTTCTTGTTATGTGCCATTGGAGGGAATTCAGAGTTTATGCTAATAATAAAAGTTTTTTCAATTTTATGTTTGGAAGAACAATGAAAATTCAGTAAGAATGTACGTATGCATGGGCCAGAGCGATAGCATAGCAGTAGGGCGTCCACATTGCACGTGGCAGATCCAGGATGAATCTGGTTTAATCCCCAGAGTCCCATTTTAGCCTGGAGCAATTTCTGAGCACATAGGCAGGAGTAACCCCTGAGCATCACCAGGTATGGCCCAAAACCTTATGTGTGTGTGTGTGTGTATAAACCATATATATATATATATATATATATATATATATATATATATATATATATATACAACCATATATATATACAACCATATATATATATATATATATTTGGAGTACTAAATATTTGGAGAGGGAGTACTAAATCTTGGAACAATGCTTTCTGTGCATTGCCAAGTTTGTGGATTATAAGGAGAAATCATTAAAGGTCAGAATGAAGTGAGATAGGAATCTGGAGATAAGTGAATGAGTTGGGAAACTTAATCAAAACTACCCAGAACATTTAATCTTTCAATAGATCATCTACCTTCGGTAGACAGTCACCTGGTTTAGGGAAACGGGGGTGGAGGAGCCAGAATTGATTATAGAGCAAGCAAAAATGCACCAGGAAAGAAACATAATAAAATAATTTAGGACATTTTAGATGTAGAGGTCAATAATAGAATAGGATACTGTCATGACTTTACAGTGTAAGGGTGCCTACTGATTGTGTGGGGTCTGTATATCTCATGGGGCCTTTGTTCTTCATGTACCTGTTGAATTTTTATATATTTACTGTCCTTAACGTCTCTGCCAACTTAAACAATGGCTCATGTGTTGGGATCCAGGGTAGGAGGGTGACATTGTATTGAATAAATAACCAACCTGAGCACACATTTATGGCGGCCCAGGGGACCCTAGAGCTTGGACAGTCTTTGAGTGTTTGTTAGTCTCCTTATATATTTATCTCATTCCCCACCACCAAATCACCGCTGGACAGAGGCTGAACGTGCCAATCTGATTGGCTTTAGAAAGAAGACAGAAGATAGTAAAACCTGCCTAAGGGGAAAGAATGACAGTGCTGTCATTTCAAAGTGGAGTTCTCAATAGATCAAAGAATTGTCTATTGCCAATCTATGCTGAGATACATAGACAAATTGAGAGAATTTGAAAACTTTGATAGTAACTTATATTAATATAACATCCAGCAGTAGTCTATTTTTAGACCCTCCTTGTGATAGTATTTTATAGTATCTGTCTGTGATGGAAGGCAAGCACCATGGTAAGATTCTCTGGCACAAATCTATGATCTAGATATGCTCAACTATTAGGCCCTCAGTAGGCCCTCAGTAAAGACAAGTATTAGACTCTTGGAGGTAGGGGAGACCTTTATTTGTCTCAATTTTGGCATCAGGGTATATATAGTGGCTTGAAATTTCTATTACCCTAAAGCACTACTAGGGAAAAGAAAAATGGGAGGCATTACTTTCCCCAACCTTAAACTGTACTATAAAGCAATAATTATCAAAACAGCATGGTATTGGAATAAAGACAGACCTTCAGACCAGTGGAATAGGCTTGAATTCTCAGATATTGTCCCCCAGACATACAAGTACCTAATTTTTGACAAAGGAGCAAGAAATC